>JAAGNO010004283.1:0-14413 GCA_033439905.1 Ceryle rudis | reverse complement strand
CTGCTGGCCACACTTCTTTTGCTGCAGCCCAGGATGGGATTGGCCTTCTGGGCTGCAAGCACACCCTGGCTGCTCCTGTCCAGCTTCATGTCCACCAGCACCCCCTAGTCCTTTTCTGCAGGGCATGTATTAAATGTTTGTTTATTCAGGAACTGTACAGCATTCCCTCCCTGATGTTAACAGGGCCTATTGACACCTTTAGTCAGTAACTAAGATCCATGTAAAGTTTTCTGAAAGGACAGAATGGAAGCTTATGTTTCAGGAAAGGGTTTAACAGAGATTCCCCCTAAGGGAGAGCTGGATGGTTACAATAGGGTTGGCACTTACAATGGGGCATGCAAATGGGGAGGACCGTTCATATAGCTAAGCGCTGTCTCACTGCCCTTGTTCCCCTGTTATCAAATCAGGACAGTGTTATCTAAGCTATGAAAGCATCTTGCTGGGCAAGAGTTCTCCAGATGCCCTCTAAACTCCAGCTGCTGGACAGGACAGAAACACACCCTTGGGGAGCCATCTGGCAGGGGAGGAGAGGTGGGAACCACCATCCCATCCCATGACCCCTCCTGTTCCTCTGCAAGAAGAGCAAGGGGTGCACACATTTTAGTTTCTCTGTGTCTCTCCCAGGCATTACCAGCGGCCTCCGCTGACAGAGGAGAAACCTGTGGGAGCCAAGCAAACTTGACAGCCTTTTAGGGTTGGTGAATTATTCAATCTTTATCATCCCCAAGCCCTTGGAGACGAGTCCAGCCTGGGAGCAGTTTTGCTGGGTCATGCCCAGAGTCCTTGGAGCTCCTTGCTTTTCCCCATACCAGTGTTCCCAGCAAGGCAGTGACTGCAGGAGGATGGAGTGGCCCTGGTGGGGATGCATGGGCAGTGGTTTGCTCTCCTCAGGCAGGCCCTTGGGGCTGCTGGAGTAACTCATTTTGTCGTCCTGGAGCATTTGATGGGGAGCAACTGAGCTGTACAAGCTCTCCAATGGAAAGCTAATACCAATCTCTGCCATGCCCTCTCGCTCACCTGCCACCTCCTCCTCAGGGCCTTCCAGCAGCTCAAGAGTCCCCCAGAGTCCTCTGCCTGCTACTTATTTATTTATGTTGTAAATATGAACCCAGAGTTTCATTTTTCAGCCCTTCCTGCACCCTTGAGGGAGAAGGTAATGGAAGACCTGGCAGGAGATGCTCATCAGCCTGGGGGTCCCCTACACTGCCTTTGGAGAGCTCCCTGGCAGGAGGATCCAGCCCCCAGACAGGGACCACACCAGCACTGACAAACATTTATCAGTGCTGCTGTCATTAATCCATATGCTTTTTAAAATAAAGTGCACAAACCTAAATAAAGCCAGGGAAAGTGTATGTATAAGAACAGCAGGAAACACTGGAGACTTGGGGTAGCATCTTTCTTATGCTGGGGGGTTTCCTTCTGCAATAACACAACAATAAATAACAAATGCTTCAAGTAAAAGCTATAAATAGCATCTCGTGTGCACACTCAGATGATTTACATGCTTGCCTTGGAGTGATTGGGCTGGAATGAGTTGCAGCCTATTCCTCTTCCTACATGGCAGGAGTTCTCCCATTACCTAAGCTTCATTGTTTTTACACTTTTTATTCCAGGGCTTCACGCATGGCTTGTTTGCTGCTCAGTTCCTTCCCGTGTCCAGCTTCCCTCCTTGCCAGCATTTCCAGTGACGGAGATGACACCTGATGGTGAGCTGATCAATGGCTGGTTTCCTTCCTCTGAACTCACCCTGTCTCACACACCCACCCACCACAGCCCAACAGCTTCCCAGATGTTCCCACTTGTTTTGTTTTTCATAGGATATTTGAAAATATTTCAAACCCACCAGCAGCTGGGTGAAAATAATTCAGGCCTCAAGCAACTGTGCTGATTTTAATCATATGCATCCTGTTGAGGAGGGGACACACACACATATACCACACACACATGCACATGTATATGTGTTTTCTCATGCAAATAACACGCTTCTTCTATTGGTCACTCTTGGTATGAAACAGTCTCTTTTGAGACAGAAAATATTGCATAGCACTGACAGAAAGCTTGGATTATTTGGATTAGCTTGGATTATTTGGGTAGCAAAAGCACTGATGGAAATTTCCCTTGGGAAAATATATAGCAACTGAGATTTCTTCTTCCATTCACGAACATACATCGAGTCTTGATGGTATGAATTGGGAGGTGAGAAGATACCATTATAATGCCCCTTGCTACCCAGACTTCATAGGTGTAGAATTCCATCTGCCTTCTTTTAAAACTCTCCTGCCACCTCAACTAGATGGAGACCAGAAAAAGAGAACTACCTTAGTAAAATACACCATTGTCCCCGAACAGGGGCTCACAGACTTTTTCATCCAATGTGCCAACTCTCAGCCTTTTGAACTACAGTTCCACAGATGAATGCCATCTCCTCTGCAACCCACATGTTGCTGGAGGTGGTTCAAAGGCATATGGGGAGTGAGAGCCTGTTACAAGGAGAAGACAGCAGTGTTTTTGCTGAAGGCAGGAAACAAGCCAAGCGAGAGCTTGTGATGTACAGATGAAGTCAAGACTGTGCTTGCTTAGCTCACTGTTCTGTTGGCCTTGGCAACTCCCACGGACAACTGCAGAGTCAAAACCATTGACTGAGAACTGCTGGCCTAGAAGAAGTCATCCACTGCTTTGATATTTCTTGTAGGGAGATACGGAGACAGACCTAGTTTATCCCAGCCCTGTGAAGGTTCACGTTTCTCAAGCAGCAGTAACAATTGCAAAGAGAATGTTCCTGTGCTGAGGCTTCACGCAGCTGCAGGGTGCTGCAGAAGGGCTGGCGGCACTCCCACTCACCATGATTGTTCGTCTGCATCTGGATTATGCACATGGTTCCTTCCAATGTCCACAAAAGGTTGAAGAATGCAGAGAAAAACAGCTCAGTCAATTGTTCTTTTGTGTTTTAAAGAAAAAAAAAAAAAAAAAGGGGAAAAGAAAGAGAGGCTCAGAGGGGAGCATCAGTTCATGGCCAAGCACGTGTCTTTGGGACTAGAATAAGCAGTGTCTCCACCAAAGGAGACGAAAGCTGGTATCTTCTCCCAGCCTGGGCCATGACACCATCTCGTGCTTCTGTCTCACCACAAGTGACGGAACAGCCCCTCCCCGAGTTGAGTTCAGCAGAATTAGGGTCTCAACCTCTTTGTGCGTCTGTCAGTAGAGGGCAATGTAGCTACAAATAACTGACCCGCTCCAGGGTGGGGACACCCAGGAGAAGGCATAGACCTTACCTAGTATTTTATATTGCCACGTGTGACCTAACAGTGTATCCTGCTGTTATGTGCCATGTTTAACATACCAGTAACACTATGTCATGCAGCTGATACTAGAATTAAGGTCTAGGATATTTGTTTATGAAGGCAGGTTCCCTTGTGATCCCTGCTATTTGTGGCAAGGGGAAAGGAGGGGACACAGCACTGGAATTGGTTTCCAGTGGGCGTTTGTTTACTGTACTTTTGAATCACTGGTTTATCAGCCCAGGGAATAAGTTATAGCTTCCCAGCCTGCTTGTCTGGTTACAAATTCCAGTCTGTTCCTCCATCTGAATATAGAGAGCAGCTGGCTGAAGCTAAATGAATAATACTGCCTCGCAAAACAATAGTGCTGGGCTCAACATGTTGCACAGACATCTATTTTGAGTTTGGATATTTAAAGACTAAGGAGGCATGACAGGCACATTTATGGAGGAGCAATTACCAGCAGCCTGCAGACTGTGCCTTGGATGTGAACAGATTAACACCTTGCTCTCTGCCTGTGTCAAATGCTCTAGTAAAGAGTTCACTGCTGCAAAGAAGGCGTCTCTGAAGAGTTGACAAGTCCTTCCACTTCTTGTGCATCCAGCAGTTGCACTTTGGATAACCTAAAGGAGAAAGTTTCTGTGCTACAATCAATCCCACCTAGAATAAAGCGATGAAATGTAGTGCTGATATTTTACTCCATCCTGTACCTTTCATCAGTGGGGAAAAAGCAGAAAGATCTAACATGCCTTTATGGCTTATAATTTTCCAATTTCAGGGCAAACTCTTTTCTCTGGAAGAATGCAAGCACTGCTATGAACATCCTTAGCAAGCACAATTATTGCTCTTCAAAAGCTAATGGACAAGGGAGGCTCTTTTCTGATGTTTTTTTTCATGACAATCAGAGCTAGGATGCAACTAGATATATAGGTTCCTTCTGGAGATACTTCCTCTCTTTCTGTTCCATCTGACCACAGCTATGCATACAGCCTGCATATACCTATATTCCAAAAGGAGACTGGATTCCTATTTTGGGCAGAACCTGCTAGCCTCTTCATTTCAGAGGAAGCTGAACATGTACAGAAGAGTGATTTGTATAACTTCGTGGACTAAGCCTGCAAGAACATACTAAAAAGCATGGCTCTCAGGACACTGTCGCAACAGGTTGAAGCACTCTTGTGCAGGGTGTGAGGATGAGGCCATAACATGCTTTTGTTTTATAACTCAATGCCATAAAACTGGCCACAAGCAGCTCCAGGACCTTTCCAGAGGTTTTATAAGCTCATGGTCACCTCAGGTACTTGGAAGCTCCAAGCTTTGACTATTCTCTTTAGCAGGAAGGAAAAATACTCTTATTTAAATGGTGCTTAAGGGAATAATTCAATCTTTCTTAACAAGCTCACTGGCCAGTGACCCTGGGGTCAGAGAAAGCTCCTGATTTTAGTAGGAAGTGACACTGTAACCCAGAACTAAGGGCTGACATATAAATGAACATAGGATAAGAAAGCTCCTGGTCCAGCCTTCAGCTAATTAGCAATGTGGACTGGCTCACCGATAGCTTGTGCACTGATGCATTAGTAGTTTCAGGACAAGTAATACAAAATACCTAGTAAAAGATATTAAGATAGGTTAAAAAAGATATGCTTAGGAAATCCCAAACAGCTATTCATTCCAGCACTTGTGGTCTTTCTCTGCAGTTTTGAAACGAGTACAATTCTCATGTCTGATCCTGTAGTTCTGCATGCAGCAAAAACAAGCAAAGAACAGAAAATTCCAGTGAAAAATATAGCGTGTCACACTTCTGACTTGTCTCAAGATGGCACATGATACAAATGCTTTGATCTCACCAATAATATCCATATTAATTAAGCTGAACATGCTATTAAATGCTTTGCAATACTAACAGCATTTAGCTGAGGCTTTTGGAAATCTGAAAAAAAAAAAGAGAAATCTATAATCATTTTGTAACAAAAAGATTCAGGTTCAGGTTTTGATTTCCAGAAAAAAAGTAGGACCGCAGCCACACACTGCTCCTGGGAGGCAGCTGTGGGGACAGACACTTGGCACCTGGCGGTACTGGGTCCACCAGTGCAAACTGTCCTGCTGCTTGCAGACGTTCTTTCTGGGTGCCTGTCTTGTTTCAGATAGTCGGAAGTGCAGGACTGCAGTGACTGGATGTCTAGGGTATGTGTCCTAATCTATCCAGAGGATTTATTGTTGAAATAATGTAATGTTAGGACAGTAGGCAGGAGACAAAATGTCATTATATTTGTTATCAATCCTTTTGCCATCAGCCTGCCCCGATAAGTTTTTAAAAACCAAGGACATGAAAAGTAACTGAGAACCTCTAATTGAGCTGACAGTTCTTCTTGATTTCAGCAATTCCCTATCCCGCTTTTCACCCTGATTTTAGTGTTCTGGGACCAGCTCTGTCCTCCGCTGTCAAGGTTACAGCCAGCCGGTCCAAATCCGACGGGCTAAATGTTCTGTTCCTATCTCCGACAATGTTTTACTGCTCTGGTAACTTTGCCGGGGCCATCTCCAATTTGAATTTGATCTAATAAAAGTCACAGCGTCTAGACAGTGAAGCAAAACGCGCAGGGAGCGCACCGAGCCCGACCTCCGCTCGCCGCCACCGCGACGCAGCGTGGTGCCACACGGCTCCTTGCCGCGGCCTCCTGCCCGGCTGGTTGGAAACGGCTCTTTGTGTCCGGTGGAAGATACCAAACACTCCCCTGTACCAGGGAGAGCCCTCGAGCAAGAACACACCACTTCTCCTTACCTCATGCAAATGTTATTCGGTACAAAAGATTATGCTGTTTGCCAGGGATGGGATTACAAAGCTCGCGCTGCCTGTTAGTAAACGTTCCGTTTGTTGGACGACTGGTCTAGTGAGACAACGCAGAAATCTCTTCTCTATATACTGAGCTCTGGCAGCGTTTCCAGCTTCACCCCGCGGTGGCACAGAGCTCCCTGACTCCGCACTAAACAGATTCCCACCTGCTGCAACACCCGAGGAATCACTTGGCTTTGCTTACTTATAAATAGCGCACACCTAATCCGAGTGCTAAATTAAATTAGACTTAAAATATTCATGCGGTCTACACCTGGTTCCCTGCTAATGGCAGCTAACAGTTACACAAGTAAATGTTCTTTTTCTCGAGCAAAGCTCTCCCCTCCAAGGCAGCTCCCCTCATGCTGAGCGAGCAAGGCTAGGATGAAGTATAAGGGATGCGGGATGCGCTCTGCCCCTCGTTGGTGCCAAGTGTGCTGTCCAAGGGGGCCAGCCCTGAAGGCTGCTGCCACTTTTTTCCCTCCAGAGAGATCCTAAATTTGCTATTTTTGTATCATGAACAACATACCAACTCCTTTTAATTTTAAATATATATTAAAAAAAAAAAAAAAAGAGGGAAAAAATCCCACATCTTGAATTTTCAGAGATGCTGAGCATGTGCGGACTCGGCACTTCCGAAAACACAAGCCAATATTTATTCAAGGTATCTAATAAATCTTTACCTAAAGCCTTTCATTTTCTGAGAGATGCACTGCATACAGTGGTTGGTGATGTGGCCTTATGGTTTAAGGATTGCTCCGTGAATGGTTCCATACAATAATATGAGAACAGGTACTGTATTTTTAGCACCTAACTTTGGCCTAAAAGTCAACTTGCCCTTCTAGCCTTCCAAGGAACTGCTGCAGGAGAAAAACAGCTACTGCTGTACTAGCAGTTCTGTAAGCAGAGCCTGTGTCAGAGCAACTTCTGTCCAGCCCAGCCCACCGTGTTTGCCTTTACTGAGTTGATGGTTGGGAAATTTGCAGGGCAATCAAAGCTGTTAGCAGTTTTGAACAGTAAACAGCCTGGGTCAAAGCTCCCCCCCCCCCAAACCATCTCCCCAAAATGGGAAGAAAACTTTGAAACTTCTGGAAAATTAATTTTGTTATTTAAAAAAATCAAACCACATTTTGTATTTATGTTAACATTGACTTACGCTTATCAGAATGTAAGGAAAGGTAATTCAGAAAAAAAAAAAAAAAAGCCTTTATCTCTGGCCTGAGGGAAGTATTTGAGGGTTTAATCTTTTGCAACAATTTTGGCTGCCAGGTAAAAAACCATCCATTATTCATGCAGCTCTATTCAGGAACTCTCAGCCTACATGTCCCATATGGCAAGATTTAGCCTTTGAGGAGTAGGAAATATGAAATATTTGATGCAATTTTGTGATGAGAGGAGAAGAGAAAGAATAAGCAAGTGTTTATATTTCAGGTTCTGTTTAACCCATGTGGAAAAAAAAAAAAAAAAAAAAAAGTCTTTGAAAGCCACTGTGATGGCAGCATTTAATGTGTTTAGTTCAGATATATCTCCTGGCAAGCTGGAACTGAGTGAGAGGCATTAAGAACAGTGTTCACAAGCTCTATAAAGTCCTTGTATAGTTCCTTTCAGCTGGTAGTTATGAGCCTTGTTCTTCATGGCGTGGAAGCTGTGCCAAAAGCTGTATCCCTGTAAACAGGACTTCTGATTTGATCACTTTGGAAATAATAAAACAGCAGTAACACTCAGAGCACCTGGGTAAATGACAGGCAGCATTATGAGTAACAGGTATAAAGTAGGAATAATTTGCAAATTGCCTATTATTTGCTGAGAATGGTGCAAAAATAGAGACACTGCCTGTTCTGACAAGCTTATGGACTTTGATTTTTAGCTATCAACATGCAGCCAGACCGCTGTGGCTGAAGGGCAAACCACTGCTTTCATGTGCACTTTTCACCAGCAGACCTATGCATTAAAAGCTGCTGCCTGCACAGCAGAGCCACCCAGTAGGAAGGTTGAAAGGGAAACCAGGGTTTTGGAAATGGTCTTTCTCTTCCCTGCTTCACCTCACAGGCTGTGGGCAAGCCAAAGGCTCATGTTCCCCATCCCTGAAAGTCTGATGACAGCACTCTGCTACCCTGCAAGGATGGTGAAGATAGGTACATTTAAGACTGTGAGACTCTCTGGCACTGAAAGGGGAGAAGTGTCCTAGGTGGATACAGAGTAGACAGGCTGCCCTGGAAAGTTCCGAGTGAGGAATATGGTTCAGTATTTGCAAATTATAGTTGACACTTTTTTTTTAGGACTCAGTATTTTCTGGCAATGATAACACTTTCAAAGGAACAGACTCACGGTCTCTAGCAAATCATGCACTCCAGCAGATGTCATATTTCTGATGCTTTGGTCCATTACATATATTTTTGGAACTCTAAAAACTCCTAAATCCTCCAAATCTAGATTGAACACCCTATCTGGGTTGTAACATAAAAATACAGAGCTGAAACCCTGGTTATGACTGTCATTACTAACCAGAGAACACTAATGTGCTTAAATTTAAGCCCACTTAATTTGCAGAAAGCTATTCAGGTGCCGTCAATCAAGCTGGGAATTTGAAGAATATTTAAGCTGTTGATTAAGTACTTAACATTACAGGTTAATGCAAAATTGTCTGTCCTACTTTTCTTGTGGTTATATGATGACCCGTACAAATATGGGAGTTCTGGCACATTCCTTCCACCGCAGTCAGATCTGCATCACCCCAATAAGCTGAGACTAGAGGAGGTGCAAATGAGCATTCCCATGTCAGGCTGCCCACTGGCAACTCCCTTGTGCTACTCATTTGCTTTCACTGATGAGATGTAGATGTGTCGTGCATGTGAGATCCAAATAAGGCAGGAGCAAGAAGCAGGAAGTCCACGCAGCTCTTCCTCTTTCCAGACCTGTAGTAAGGTCTCCTCACTGGACAGTGCCAGAGAAGGCACAGATGGGAATAGGTACAGTTTTCCAAGAGCCTGGCTTTTATTAGAGGTCCAAAGTGCTATGACTCAAGGTGAAACTGGCAACACTAGATCCCTCTCTGCCCAAAACAGCTTTCGTCCAAGAAAATCCTGACCCGGTCATCATTTTGTACATGAAAGCGGGACAGTAAAACTCTCTTCCTTCTAGAGGCTAGGGATTTGTGTGCAGAACAGCGGGTCAGCATCACAGAGCTGAACAGAGCATCTGCACTGCCAGCACCAGGGCTTTCATGGTGAAGCTTTGATGTCATTTTTCTTGAAGTCATAGACTCCACAACAAGGGTTCACAGGATGTTTTTCAGCATAAACCAAACAAAAATGCACACAAAACCTCCCCACCAACTTTCTAACCCTTCTTCTTACAGAGAAATGCCAGAAAACATGGCCAAATCCAATGTAAAAGACCTAAAATTCAGAAGGCTTTTCCATCCTTGTGGTCTACTCTAAAATCTTGTCATTTTAGGCAGATGGGCACACTGAATATTGAGGCCACCAGCACTGCTTTGTTGAGCACCATGCAGGCCAGGGTCATTCTGTACTTCTGGACTTAGAGATGGAACTGGCCCAGACAACAAAGTAGAACTAAAATAAATCCCGTACTATAAATAATACACGGTCCTTGGTACTCCAGGAGACCAAATCTGTCCCACCAGCCACTGTGTTGGCAGTGTTGTGCTGCAAAGCTCCTATGCAGGTGTGTTTCTTTCTTGTGAACCTCATTTAGGGAAGGGGAAGCTGAAGACC
Source organism: Ceryle rudis (assembly GCA_033439905.1). Classification (NCBI taxonomy): domain Eukaryota; kingdom Metazoa; phylum Chordata; class Aves; order Coraciiformes; family Cerylidae; genus Ceryle; species Ceryle rudis. The sequence continues at coordinate 4,565 of JAAGNO010004283.1, read as the reverse complement.
TTAGATATCCTTTGTCCTCACAGGTCTCACTTCATGTATTTGAGGACAGGAACAGTTCAAATTTACCTCCCCCTGATGTTGCTTCAAGAGCTGAAAAAAATCCAGTGTGGGGGTTGAAACTCATTGTCTGGTTGAAGCAGAGATTACCCGGTGGCAATGTCTTCCACCTCCACATATGGTTGCAGAACCCACCTCACCTCTTTCAGCTACTGCCATGCCATCCCCATAGCTGCTGCAATTACTCAGTCTTCTGTGTGACACTAGGCAAAGAGTATCATTGATTTCTTGATCGTTTTAATGCAGTTTAGCAGCTGTAAGAGAGGTAGAACAAATGTTGCATCATCAGCTGGTTCCCACCAGTAAACACCAAGTGGTCCTCAAACCATAACTGGGGAAGCAGTGGGTAAAGATATGTACTGACAGATACGTGGACTTGATGTGATGGAGGAGCTCCTAGTACCATTCAAGGACTAGGATTTTTTGGGGTTAGCTACACAAACCTATTTATTTATTGAGTCAGCTTCTCTGCAGTTAAGGAAATCGTATTACCACCTGCCTATTTGACTACTGGACTGGAAAGATGCAGGGAGTCATTAAAATAATATACCCTTACAACATGATGCACATGTTTATTCATGGCCTAAGACTCTTGTAACAATGACACATGGAGTATGTGACTTTGGGTTGGTTTAGTCCTAAATGTACATGTGAACCGAACCAATATGTTGTTTAGCTCTGCATTAAAGAAAAACACTCATGACTTCTTTCTAAGTGTTTATCCTAGTATGTGTTCACTTCTCTGGGAGCTGTTTTTTCAACTGTATTCCCAGGGTAGTCAGGATGTTGGTAAATATTCATTGGCAAAAACATCCCCACATGACTGGAATTCACTCCCAGCAGGCATTAAATTGGAACAGAGGAACAAAGGATATGCCAGACTTGATCAGACCACTGGTCTGTCAAGCCTAGTACCCTGCCTCTGGCAGTGGTCCATTCTTTACGCTGCAGACAAAAGCAAAAAAAATAGAAATAATAATAATACACCTGTCTGGAAATGCATCCCAGATACTTCACTCAGACTTACTACACCACCCTAAGTAACTGGGACTGGGGTTACAAAGAATAAAATAACTTTATACCGTGTTGCAGGGAACGACTGCATTCACTTAATTTCTGCTGCTCTTTATTGATCATCTAATTAGGAGAGACCTTACTTTAATATTTATGTAGCTTCTGAGTTTCCCTGACACTGCTGAAAATGAGCTGTGGCTTCTCGGGCATAATTCTGGTGAGTCAATAGGTGTGTCAGAAATCAATCACATTTGACGCTGGCAGTTTGACACACAAAAAATGCCTTTCACTTATAACTTGACAGCCCAAGTCAAGGAGAGCTGGGCAGTGTCCTGAAATCAGCACCTCTGGTGGCCTTTGCAGAAATGCTTTGATTCCAACAACTAAGTTATGCTTTTATTATCATAGTTTTTTCCTGTAATAAGGCTTGTCTATGCCAGCCTGCTGAGGACCCACTGTGGTGACCCATGTACAAACCTATCTCAGATCTGACACTCCCTGCCCTCAAAGACTTTTTGGTCCTGAAGAGAAATTGCAGCAAGTGAACGAAACTGATAAGCCAGCAGCAAAAGATGGAAGGTGGGGTAGTAGATCTATCAGGAGAAAATTAGCAGGTTTCTCCCACACTGGTACATTGACAAATTGGATCTACTCATTGAGTATGTGGGTTTATTGGCAGTATCAGCAGACAAGCTGAGGATTCACTGACAGAAACAGAGTGATGCTCTCAGCCCAGATGTATTGCCTCTGGAGCAGGTCTGGGGCATGTTGATGAAGAAGGTGCTCAGCACCCAGGCTTGGGTGGCAAATAGAGGCTCTTAGCGATCCTTAGAGGCCTCCAACGTTGTGTTCTTCACAGGCAACACACAGATAATGTAAGTATGCTATATCTTTGTGTGCAGATCAAGTCTCTTCAGGTCTGTGAGCAAGCAGAGCAGCTCCATTTCCAGGTAAGGAAAAAGGGTATTTAGATATACTTCAGATTTCAGACGCCCCTGCCTCAGGCCAGTTTCAAGCACTTGCCCTGAGAAACCTTTGATCCCCACTTCACTATATTACACAAGGGATATGTGGTGTTATGTTCCTGCTTTTGACTCTAATAAATTGTAACCACCTATGCTGTGTGCCAGTGCTGTGTGAAAATAGCGCATGTGAAAAGTGATGCTCACTGAAGACGGGTGCAGTGGGTGCCACTGGCAGTAAACGACTGACTGTTGAGTGGGGTGGTCACAGTGAAAGGAACGAGTGCTTTGACCTTAAAAGCTGTTCTGAGCACAGCCAGTCTGTATGGAAAACTCAGTCAAGAATGGACATCTGTGTTTTTGGTCTGTTAACTTGTATTTGACAGCTTGGGTTTTGGCAGCCTGAAAAGATTAAGAACAGATAAATAAAACGCTGCCCGGAAGCGGCTACCCTTGCACTAACAGATAGCTGCAAGGAGATGAGAGATTGAAAGGGGGCTGAGATGCCAGGCACAGTGGTAGCAGTGGACCCAAAGCTCTGCAAACATCCTGGTGCTCACTTTTCCTCAGCTGGTAGCCATTTCTTTGAGGATTTGAACTGCCTGGCTCCTGTGTGAGGGTTTGCAAAGTGCGTGTGTGGAAAATATTTCCATCTGTGTTTCTGCATGCAGCTGTCAGAGGAGAGGAGCATGACCTGGGAGTCCAGCAATGCTCTGCAAACCCTGTGTCCCTTGGGCATGCCCTGGGCTCAGCGGCTTCGCTGCCCTTGCCAGTGCTTTTAGAGCTGGTGGAGCATTTCCCCTGCCTCTAAGGAGCATTTTCTTGCTGAAGGTAATTAAAAAGAGGAGCTCACATAGCTGACCACCACCGGGTATAAAACTGGGTGAGAAGAAAAGATATTGAGCATCCAATGAGATACATGAATGTACCCACGTGCTTATTTCCCAGTTTGTTTTGGTTTGTTTTTTCATTACCTGAAGAAAGGAATTATGATTTTTTGCCTGATTGAGCCTGGACAGCAGATTTAGAGGAAGGAACTTGTCAGCTTTTTGCTGCTAGGAGGTTAAATGCCCAGAGAGATAGATGCACACAATACTTACACAAAGACTTTTATTAGCCCTTGCCACTGTAAGGACTGTGTCAGACCAAAATACCCTTCATCACACTAAAGCATCTAACGGTGATATGCTGATGATAATTAGATGCTAGTGAAAAAAGATGCTAGTGAAAAAAGATTTTACAGGCATTCTCCTTCCCCCAGCAGCAAAACCCAAGAAGCTGAGACGACTGTGCTGAGCATGGAAATGCATCTATCCTGGTAAAGAGGTACTTCTGTTCTCTGAGATAGGAGCTGAGAGCTGAATATCATTCTGAAATCTGTTGATTTTGTGGAGGAGGAAACTGTTGTAACACCTACCAGTGTTCTGCAGGCTGTGCTGCTCTAGAAACTCACCCCATAGCTGAGCAGCAGTACTAGCTGTACCTTCCAGAGCTCTGAGAGGCTGTGACCATTCCAGCTCAGGGTCTAACTGACCCTGCCTGACAGAGAGGGCATTTCTTACAAGCTAACATGTGACTGCAGATGTTTTGAGGCTGAAAAATAATCCAGACAGTAAAAAGGCAACCTGGTTGGTCATTGAAACTAAACCATTTGTTTCAAGTTGTGACTGGTAGAAGTCATGATTGCATTACCAACAGTCTGTAATGTTTATAATGAAGGAATAGAAAAGCACCATAAAAACCCAGTTCTAGTCTCCAGCAAGGACAGAAACACTGAACATTTGGAATTGTTTTTGATTACTCCTCTAGAACAGCATGCACAGCCCTTATGGAGTGTCCAAGCTGCCATGTGGCTTGTTCAGGGGAGTTGTGAGTGTCTGAGTAGACATATGGTGAGGTGAAGAACCAGCCGGTGCGGGTTGATGCAGACACTGCCAACTCACTTTCTGCTGCTGCTGGGCAATTAGGCACATCAGGAACTCAGGGATTTTTCTTTCTTTCTTTCTTTTTTTTTTTTTTTTCTCTCTTTTCTCCATGTTTGTAAGTGAAAAGACATGAAATATCTGCAGGGTTCACACACACTTTCCCTGCCATTGTGTTCATCTGCATCCCCTCCCAGCAGTCATCAAAAAAACGAGACAAAAATAACGCTGCTTGAGCTGAATGTATCTCTGTGCAGCGGGACCATGTAATGCCCTCTGCAGCGTTCAAGCCCTGCCTTGGTTCTGTGTATGGCTCATGGGTGAAGCAGCCGCACAAAGAGGGCTGTTGTATTGAACAAGTTTCCTTCGGCACAATAAAAGTCTCTGCCATAAGAATAAAGCTCCTTTGTGTAGGGAGAGGAGCATTTCCCGCGTGCAGTGGTGGAAAGAACACACCCCTAGAGAATGGGCAGCATCAGGCGTTCACAGAATCACAGATTCACAGAGTGGTAGGGATTGGAAGGGACCTCTGGAGATCATCGAGTCCAACCCCCCTGCCAGAGCAGGATCACCTAGATCAGGGCACACAGGAACAGATCCAGGTGGGTTT
>JAAGNO010004281.1:43816-54101 GCA_033439905.1 Ceryle rudis | reverse complement strand
GGACACAATACTCCAGAGATGGCCTCACTAGTGCAGAGTAGAGGGGGAGGAGAACCTCCCTCGACCTGCTGCCCACACTCCTTTTAATGCACCCCAGGAGACCACTGGTCTTCTTGGCTACAAGAGCACACTGGTGGCTCACAGTGAACCTGTTGTGCTAATAATAATAATCGTAACAATAATGGCCTTGCTGTGGAAACCAAAACCCCACTCAATGATATGTTTATCTGTAACTTTTCTGCGTTCACTGAGAATATTTTCAGCTTTCTGGGTGTGGTATTTTACACTTCCAGTTCTGAGCTGCACCGTTTTTACTGCTTTAGCTAATTAGTAATACTGGTTCCTCAGATGTGTGTAAACTCCAGTGACAATAACAAAACAATATATCTCAATTTATGACTAAAGGAAATTCTTGGCACTGCGAGCACACTGCTGTATTTACTGATTTTACAGTGTAAACACATATGTTGCAAGACAGATGGACCTTTCCCCCCCAGCTTTCAGCAATGGGTGTCTCATCAGGGAAGGGATTAAGAAGATCTTAAAATCTTTAAACAAGGTTTCACAGCCCTTGTCATGGGCAACCATCTACAAAGGACGGGATTATTAGGCACAAAGGGGTGTGCTTTCGGGGAGCAGACAGGCCTCACTAAACAGATAATTCAGCAGTGTTTTAATTATATTACAGAAAAGGGGTTAACAACAGATTTTACTATCAACTGCAGCCAGGTGGCTTTACACGACAAAATTTTGGCTTTTTACTCCACACGGAAGGCGGTTCCTGAATTATCCATCTTCTGAACAACAGCGGGGTCTGGGGTTTTAAGCAGACTAGCTCTCAGCTGAACATAAGCCACAATATCAAATTATTTTTGACACATTTTCTACGAAAATACAGTGGATTTTCTAGAAACACAATGCATAGGTTTGGAGGTAAACCAAAAAATTCACGTCAAGGCACTTTAAAGATCTGCCAGAGCATCAACTTTTTAAGCTTAGTCTTTGTTTGATCAAAGGTCTATTAAAATATTTGTAGAATGAAAGTCCATGTTATAATAATCAGCTTTCTTTGCAAAGTGAGGAAAACTCAGACGGGTGCAGAATGAGCTTGGTCTACGAGCCTAAGAGTCAGGTACACCAGCACAACCCTGGCTGTGCTCAGCAGCTTCAGCCAAGGAGCCCTGTGTACAGTCCCATCTACCTCCATCCTCTCTCTTACCCTTTGAAGCAGAAACACGTTTTCCTTCCAAAGAATAGCAGAAGGCATCACAGTTTGTATTTCTTCTTAGAACTCTTTAACCAGCAAGAAGATGGCTTCAGAGAAGCTTTCCAGTTAGATATGGTAGAACCAAAATGCCTCTGTCTTCTTAGGAAGTTATGAAATTTGCCTCGAGTAGACTACAATCTTTCAACTGCAAGAAGCCAGAGGTGAACAGCAAGGTAAAGCTGTGCAATGACTGGTAAGATGGTAGGCATAAGACTTTTGTCTCACGTTTTAGAAGTTATTAATTGATTTTCTTCTGCAAGACTGAGTAATGGAAGGCAGCATGAATGGAAGCGGAAAGAAGTTTGGGAGAAAAGGAAACGAGGAGGCAAGAAGAGATAAGCATGAAGGGCAATAGAAGAAATCTTTCTTTACGACTAGTTAAAACTGACAAGAGTAAGAACTGAGTTATTTCCTGAAGGAAAACAAGCTGCTACATTCAATTTAGGTTACGTACGGCTTTGGCTGAGAGCTCTTCTAACAAAATAAGGTGCTGTACAAACAGTACCTTATGGCTTTCTCCTTTACACTTACTGGCCCCATCCTGTGACCCTGCATATAACGAAAATGTGCACGACCATCACGCTGGTTGTATCATGATGGTCTTGCAAAGGAGACTTCAAAGTTGGTTTGAAGTGCTCTTTAGAAAGGTTGGTAATCCAACAGTCTGAGGTGGCTTCTTGCCCCCCGTGCGCATCTTGTCTTGCTCTCTAATTTATACTGTCAGTCTGATTGGGAACACTAATTTTTTTTCCAAGTCACAACAACCCTTGGCAGCAAAGTCTTCACGGAATCAAATCTCATTGTTCAGCACAGTAACTTGCAAAACAGCAAACATTTTGTTCAAGGGAGGTGATAAGAACTGACTGGCGTTCTCATATGTTATGGATGAACACACACTCTAATGCTACTTAAAAGATTTAACGTCTGATATTCTCCTAATGAGATTAAGGGGACAGAGAATTGAAAACAAGGGATGTTTACAATTACTGGCACCTGAAGAGCAGTGATGTCACATGGAAAAATAAACTTTCCACCACAGATGAATTTCCTTGGCACTGTAAATGTATTAGCTCCAATTTGTCTCCCCGTACCTAAGACTGTAACCGAGAACAGAAATGAATGCAACAAAGCGTGACGGTCAATCAACAGCAATTAAAAGATGAGCCTCTTTAAGTGACGGTAAAAATCCACGTGTAACTGAAGAGCTGAAAGAATGAAACTATCACCAGTGACATCCCATCGTCTCCACTGTGAAAGGCTAGTCTTACTAAAATCAGAATTGAATTTCCATCTTCCTTCTTTCCTCATCTTTACTGCTAAGACAGTGTAGAACTCTTCTTCTTTTTTCCTTGTCCCCTTTTGCTTTCCCTATCATGCTACGTGACCTGCTAATTCTTTTCGAACTGTTGCTATTTTAGGGTCTGACCCAAAAGCCTCTGAAATATGAAATAAACCTCCTATTTGTCTTGGTGCTGAGTGACATGAATTTATCTTTAGGATGTACTGAAATCTCTGTCCCTGTTGGAGCCGATAAATTGGCCATTTGTAGTGTCCGCGTCTCCAGCCTCCTTCAAATCTCCACTCTTATTCTGCTCTGTTATTTTCACAAGGCAAGTTTTGAAAAGGGATGAAATTTGGAATTCCCTAAGTGACAGGGGCAATAAAGTTTTGAAGAATAGCCATTTGCCCAAGTGAACATTATAAAACTCAACTGAAGAGCTGGGCGAAATTGTTTCACTAAATTCTGTCTACTCGGTTGTGTTCTACAGACACATAGCTGAGATTTTACAAAGGTACAGTCCCAGCAGCTTTCTGAGAGCATGAGAATGAGTCCTTCATCAGCAAGCTGGAAACGTATTTCTCTGTTCACATTTCAAGAGCTGGGTAGGCATAAAAGAGTATCGTGAGCTTGGGTCCCAAATCCGCCCCAGGTGAGCACCCCAATTCGAGGCTGCAAAGTTCAACAACTTCTTGCACCCTGAGCTTTGGGATCACAGCTTCCTTCAGCACTCAGCACGTTCAGCCCTCCAGCTCTGCCCCAGGAGCGATGCCCAAGGATTTGTATTTGAGATGTTCCAGATCTTTAAGGAGGATCAACACTTCATATAGAATCATTCTGGCTGGAAGAAACCTTCGAGATCATTAAGTCCACCCATTAGCCCAGCAGTTCCAAGTCCACCACTAAACCATGTCCCTCAGCACCGCATCTACGTGTCTTTTAAATCCCTCAGGGAATGGGAACTCCACCACTACCCTTGGCAACCTGGGCCAGCCCTGGACAACCCTTGCAGGGAACACATTTTTCTTCAGGTCCAACCTAAACCTCCCCTGGTTTAGGGGGCAAGAGGCAATTTCCTCTTGTCCTGTCGCTTGTTCCTTGGGAGAAGACCCCGACCCCACCTGGCTCCAACCTTTTTTCAGGTAGTTGTAGAGCATGAGGGGGTCTCCCCCGAGCTTCCTTTTCTCCAGGCTAAATAACCCCAGTTCTTCAACATATCCCTTCCCAGGTGAGTGCTCTGTTAGGCTTTCCAAAAAAAAAAAAAAAAACCAAACACCAAAAAACACCAAACCAAACCAACCAACCAAAACCCAAAACTTTTAACTGCTACTGTTTTAAAAAGAAGAACTTCCACAGCCCGCTAATGATCCCAAGTGAATGGAGCCTGCGATAGGCACCAAGTTCCCAAGAAGAGTTTTCTCTTGTGTGTCTCTAGAAATCTCTGTGAACCCCCTGGCTGACTCGTGACAACACCAAATTCTCCACACTGACTGCACTTGAAGCCAAAGCATCCAAGTGGGACACAGTGAGTGCCTTCCCAAAGCCATGCATCAATACTTCAGAGCCTCCTCCGCCTGTGCAGTAGGTGCTTAAAACAACAATCTTAACACCCCAGATACTTTAGAGATCTGTAACAGTCCAGCATCGTGTTTTGTTTCTGTTACAGCCATTGGAAGCTCAGACTTCAAACTACTGACTTAAAAAATCAACCAACCAACCAACGCACAAAGCAGCCAACCCACCCTCCCATCCTCCCACCCCCTTATTTATTTGTGGAGCCTTGATCCATGCAGTACTTATTCTTGAAAACCTCTTATCAGCTTCTAGAAGGTAAAATACTACGATAAGATATGCAGATCTCATTAAGCTAATTTTTATCTAATGCTATCTGTGCTTTTAAAAGAAGAATCTAGGAAAAATACTGAAGGCGAGGAATCTCCCTTACATCCTTGCTGATTTTTTTAAGTTGAGGAGTTTTGAGGTCAGATTCGGAGGTTTCTCCAGGGTTTTGTTAGCACAGCAAACACCAGTGGTTTATTCCTCAGAGGTACGTTAAACTGCCAAAGTAAATCCTACTTTTGAACCTAGTTTTTAATAAAAATATTGAACTAGAGCGAGAAAGAGTTTGGCAAGAATGAAACCCAGAAACAAGCACAGAAGCAAACGACACCTTTCCCAAAGGGATAAACTAGAATCTACTCTCCTAAAAATACAAAAAGTGCTTTCAAAAGCAGTTGTGAAACTGCTTTCAAAGACAGGCAGTCTTTCAACTTTGGAATACACATTTTAGCTGCCGTGTTTAAATATCTGCTGCACTGATTATATGGAAATGAAACAGTTCAAACCTTTGAATTAGTCACACGAAGCTTTTACCCGTTAGTGATGCGTCACACCACTGATACATGTCACAATTTCCTCAAATAACAAGGTTCTTTTGAAAGGCAGAAAGTTCTCCAATGCAAATGTAAAATGGAAGAAGGGCTGAAAAGAAGCCGTAACATTTTCTGGAGAACACAAACGGTTTGTTTTCTACTCCCGTACTTTTTGCTCCAGGTAAGAGAGGCTGAAAATATTCAGATGTACTTCAAATGTCAGAGTTGCCGTTCTGCCGTTTCCTCTCCCCTTCTTTCCCTGATCCAGTGAGTTCAGAACCTCTTACTATCTTAATGTTTTCCTTCCGTGATCATTATAACGAACGACCTTTATAAATAATACATTTCCTTTGTTTCCTTCTGTTCTGTGGGGACAATTCAGTATTGCAAAGGGCTGCGTGTGACAGAAAAGAATCGTCAGTTTAACATCTATAAAAATATTTCAGCATGGGAACAATTTTTCCCGTGTAATGATGTATTTGTATATTTAATTTAAATACTTAATAAAATGCAGTTCTGTTAGAAAAGGTAGATAGTAAAAAATCACTGGACTCGAGCTCTGCTATGTGCTTTCTGTCAACAAGTAGATGCATTTTGCCTCTTTTTTTTATACAGCCATTTCCAGAAACGTCGTTATTCTCTGGTCGTAACCCCGAACTTCATTATAGTTGTCAGTCTGCTCCTTGAATATTTACCTTTAGGATTTTCTTTCACTTCAGTGGCGTAGAGGGACTCGGAGGGATGATGGTGATGATGATGAAATACAGACTCTTTTTTTCTCACTTTGTGGTTTATATTGTGAGGGCTCCATTCTGGAATACACGACTAATTTAAACAGTGCACTTAATTCAAGATACACAAACAGTCCTACTGACTTAAAAGATGCTTAAAATTATTTAAGCACATATTTACTGAAGTTTAAGGATCATTATTTATTTCTGCCCCATTTACTTGAAAGGAAATTGCATGTGGTTATATCTTATTCGAAACAACCTGATCCATATTCAGGAGTTTTTCTCATAAAAATTGCCTGTAAATTACAGCAGCGTGGATGTCCAAAGGTACAGATTAAATACACAGAGACATGGGGCTTGCAAATAAGACCAGACATTATCTGTCACAAGTAAGGACAGTAGCCAGAAACTGAGACAAGAAGCATGAACCTATGCTAACACCAGTAGGGAAAATACACAAAGAAATGTAAGATGCAGAGGAATAGAAGTGTGATCTGTAATAAAACACTGGTGAGCCGTCAAATTACATAATACCGAATTTCCACTTTCAACTGTTTATTGGTCTTGTCTGATGTATCTAAAACATACCTGTGTTCCCACTCAGATTTTAACGGAATTAAAGAAGAGAAAAGCACCTCTAAAAGTTAAAAAAAAAAAATCATTAAAGATGGAACTGCAATAAATATAGCTGTTCCCATGCTGGTTTCGATCCACCACGCTCAGGTTTACAATCGCAAACCTGCCTTCAGTGAAGTGACTTAATGATATATTTAGTAATTGGTAACAAACAAAACCCATTTCTAAATAAAGTTATGTGTACATTTCTAGAGCCATCTGGTATATATAAGGAGCTGGATGTTAGAAGCATTTTCCCAGAGCAATCTTATCTGTCTTGTTGTCTGCGGCGTTAAAGAGTTTGGTGACTGAAATCGAAACCTATAAATAAAGATTTTGTATAGTTTTCAGATTTATACTCTGGAGCTTTTCAGATAACATGGCTTTTCTGTATTCTGTAGCTTTCTACACCCCGCTTTCATACTCCATACGGAGTCTTTCTACTCCCATAGCTCTTCTCTGAAGAGGAGCCTTTTGGTCTGAATCCCTTTTAGACAGATATGAGAAGAAGGGTAGAAGACAGCTCTCTGTGGAGAGCTGTTACGAAGCCTCTCCTCCTCTTTAAGGTGCTGAGGGTGTGTAGTCATGCTGCAGGAAGATCATCTCCCATGTCCTCACACGGGGGCTCCAGCCACCTCTGTGAAGAGCTGCTGAGGACAGACAAGTGCAGTGCTTTTCATTTTCTGTCCAAGGTACCATGTCACCGCTCCGTTTGGATCTCCCTGCAGCTGCTGGATACGTCAAGCCAGTGGGGTTGGAACATTGATTTAGGGTAAAGTTTCAGGTGCTGAGAGACAAGAGGAGCACCCACCTCTCCTCATTACTAGAACAATTTCTAAAAGCAAGCACTTGCACTGACAAGTCTCTCCAGGAGATAACAAAGAGCCGGATCCTTTCCCACAAACAAGTCTGGATTGATTGAGGCTGGCTGATAACATAGTCCACAGTGTTGGGAAGGATTTCAGCTAACAGCTTGAATAAAAATGAAATCAATTGCATGGAAAATGTGTTTGTTTTCCAAAGCACAAGTGTGCTTCCAACTGAAATACACTGCTGTGCTTTGTGAGGGAGCTTATCTTGGCCAGCTAGAAAGAAGGTGCTTTTGGTGCTCCTGAAGCTCTTGAAGGTGTAGAATGATGCAAGCGTGGCCAGCAGAGCGAACAACCCAAGAGAAACTCTGGAGCACCTTCCTTTCCCTGGCCAAAGAGATTAGCAGGCCAGTCCTGCACTCTTTAGCTAGCATCAGCTCAATGGCATCCACTGGAGACGAGAGCCCTGCCCTGCTCACAACGGGTTTTGTGCTGGTGTCCTTCACTTCTGCAGAGGTAAGAGCACGTGCTGCCTTAAAGGCATCCCTCCCGCGCTCCGAGGGTGGAGATCGTGCAAGAAACTTCTCCAGAATGCCTGAAAAGCACAGAAATCACCACTTCTGCAAACACCCAGAATGAACATAGACATTCCCTGAAGCTTTTTTGGATGGCTACAGTTGCACTGTGAACACCGTAACTTTAGTAAAGGGTAAATATCCCAAATCAGATGAGCACGCACAAAAGTCACTCTTACCCTTTTCCTTGTCATGGCTAAGCTAACATTTCTGAACCTTTAGGTTTTTTCCTGATCCTGAGAGAAAGCTGCTGGTGGAGGCAGAGATCTCTCTGATGCACCCTGGTTTGTTTACGAGAACACGGGAACACCTTTTTCCCTGGGCACCGAAGGAATTAAACATCAGAGCTGGTTTCTCTGCTTGCAATTCCCTTCCCAGGCTGGGGCTGCAGCTCCTCTCCTCCTTCAGTAACCCTCCAAAACACGCTGCTCTAACAAGCAATACCTGATGAACTCCTTTGCTCACACAATTCTAACCAGCCCTGCCTAGACTGTTTAGCAGTGCCTTTGTAATAAACTCTGCGGTGTATCAACTGGGGGGGGGTTAACAAGAGGAACTTTTACTAATGCTAATGAACTTTTACTCAAACACTGGCAGCAGAGGTGATTTCAGACAAAATAATCAAAGTTATTAAACAATTGTATATCGATACTATGCAAACTGGTGAGCCTGGAGCAAAGGAGGCTCAGGGGAGACCTTCTCAATCCCAACGGCTCCCTACAGAAGGCTGGAGCCAGGGGGGTCGGGCTCTTCTCCCAAGGAACAAGCAATAGAACAGGAGGCAATGGCCTCAAGTTGCCCCAGGGGAGGTTTAGGTTGGAGCAGAGGAACAATTTCTTTCCCCCTCTGCAAGGGTTGTCCAGGGCTGTCCCAGGCTGCCCAGGGCAGGGGTGGAGTCCCTGTGACCCCTGGAGGGGTTTCCAAGCCCCCCGTGGAGCTGTGGTGCTGAGGGCCAGGGGTCAGTGGTGCCCTGGCAGTGCTGAATTAGTGGTGGAACTTGATGATCTCACAGTTCTTTTCCAACCTAAACGATCCTACGATTGTACAGAATCCATGTACGAAACCAGCACAGAAACGTGCTTGTACAAAGAGCGAGATGTTTCATCCTCACCAAAATTGTAATGGTTATGTTTGAAGGCTTCTGCTTTCCCCGCAGACACTCTCCAGGTGAGAACACACTGGAACAACAGTTTACAAAGCTATTCATGAGGCAGCATTACAGTCTTGGTGTTGCCACGCTTTTTGGAATAAAACCAGAACTGCAGATTATAGTCCCTCGGGACAGACAACAGCCTTTACTTTTACTTTTTAGATAATAATGTTATTTTAAACATAAACACAGTTTCTTTTCTGTTGGATATTTTTCTATATACTTCTAAAATCCAAATGACTGTATCAGCAATGAAAGGTATTAGCTGTCAAATCAAGAACTTTGCAGTCAGGTTGTTAATACCTCCTTAAATGATATGATCCAACTGAGGGACAGTGAGAATTTTAGCTGTTTATTTCTTCTTTGGATGCCACATATTTGAGGAACACCTCTAGAGTTAATATGTCACAAAATAAAGGAGTTTTTCCCTCACATTTCTCACACACGTTTAGCCTACATCCATAATATCTGTAAGAGCTTTTCCCTGACTTCATGCTAGATCAAAGCACAAAGGCAGAACTCAAACATGGGGTTTTCTTTCCTTTTTTTCCTTCCAAGTGCTCGCTGGAAATTGCCAAGGAAATGATGATTTAGATCACGAATAACACCCCCCCCTTTTTTTTTTTCTTTTCCAAGTTCTGAAATGAATCCATAAATAAAGAAGTATGTCAGAATAACTGCACAATATTTTTCTTTTTCCTGGAAAAGCTGTTCTAACACAGTGTGTTTCCATTCTGTCCCTTCTCACTTCTGCTGCAATGGAAGCTCATGCAGAGATCTGTTGGTTTGGGTTTTTTTTAGTAGCGTGCAAACTTCATTCCCTTCTCCAAAGTGGCCATTTGGTGAATTATAAAGCACTAATATATGAATATCATATTATCAGAATGTTCCCATAACATACTCTGTGAAGAATACAATCTGCTGGTACAGAATAATCGAGATACAATATTTACTTTTAAAGAAGCCAACTCCCAAGAAAACAAACAAGAACACCCTTCTACTGTTTAGAAAGGTCATACATGAAAACACTGACGCTGCCAGAAGTCACGCTGATGCGTGGAAGTAGGAAAATTAGCGTAGCTCCTTTGCATATGATATGTTTTGTCTCTACATGAAATACAAGACTAAAGGCACCACAACAATCTCTCGAAAGCTGTTCTTGAATTCTACAGCAATGCTGCTTCTCCTCACTGTGCAGCGAGAGTATTTCTGCTGAACTTAAAAATAATTCAGAATTTTTCTGTATTTCAGTAGAATAAGAAAACAAATGTGGGCTGGCTGTTCAAAGCAAGCTTTTAGCATCACAGGATCCCAGGGTGGCAGGAGTTGGAAGAGACCTCTGGAGAGCATCTGGTGCCACCCCCCTGCTCCAGCCAGCAGGGGCACCCAGAGCAGGGGGCCCAGCAACGCAGGGTCCAGGCGGGTTGGGAATCTCTCCAGACAAGGAGACTCCACAGCCTCTCTGGGCAGCCTGGCACAGGCTC
>JAAGNO010004281.1:19842-32774 GCA_033439905.1 Ceryle rudis | reverse complement strand
GTGGTGCTGAGGGCCAGGGGTCAGTGGTGCCCTGGCAGAGCTGGGGGAACGGTTGGAATTGACGATCTTAAAGGTATCTTCCAATCAAAACTGTTCTATGATTCTAAATCTGTAACTAACTGGGAAGAGAATAGGTATTTTCTGAATCTATCAAGCACCAACGGCCTCCAGAATTTGTCCTAAATTCACCTTTTCCATCTTAAAAAGTGATAAGAAGAGAGGAAAGCTGTTTGACACACAAAATAGTTGGATCAGTATTCGAAAGCGTGATGCACGAGGAAAAGTGATGATAAGAATGTGAGGGCAGAAAAAAATTCAGGAACATGGGCCAGAACATGCAGAAATACAGGCAAAGTCGTACAAGAAGTGAAAGAGAAGGCCCAAGAGCCTAAATAAAGCATCGACGAAGGGAAGAAGTCCTCTGGCAACAGTGATCCTCACACTATTAAGGCAAGACTGACAGAGCTCCACTGTTTAAATTCAGTGTCTCCATTCACAGCCCATATATATCCTATATGCCCCAAGTATAGAGTAACACTACAGGTCAGTGGCTCAGCAACAGCACCGGGTGAAATTCCATCCAACAAAAATTCGATTTTTATCCTGAAATCAACAAACCCCAGTAATCATTGTGCCTGACAGTTTGAAGTACCGGTCAGTATGAATTCTGAGCAATTGGGCTGTTACAGAATCACAGAGCAGGAGGAATTGGAAGGGACCTCTGGAGCTCACCTCGTTCAAGCCTCCTGCTGAAGCAGGGGCACCTTGATAAAAGCGGGATCACCTAGTTGATCATCACCTCTTTCAACCCTCTTGGGCTCCGCTACAAATTGTGTGATGATAAAAAATGGTTTCACAGGTTTTCCATCATGGGCTATTTTACAACAGGAAAACGCCAGCAATCGCCGCACTTGTAGACAAAGAATTCAGCTCGAGTCAAGATAGATTTCAACTTTGACACAAAAAAGCAGAGAAACAGATTAGCTGGCAGCTTTTTAAGCAGTTGGCAGGGAGTAACAATAAATTCACTTCTCCCACTGGCTTAAAAAGAAATTTGCTATACTTATTACTGGAAAGAGACTCATATAGGAGATTGTTCCAATCAGAACATTACATGGTACAGCAGCACTGGAGTTCAGAGTGTTAGAAATACTTGTCCTGAGATTTCAAAGTTGTGTGAACACCATCTTATTTCCTAATTATTCCTCTGATACTTAGGACTGAGTTGTTTCAAAAGGTATAAACTTAGCTCCCCACATTTACTCAGGCTCTTCAGAAGTCTCACCTTTCTCCGTCTTACTAAGATTATTTTCTTTTCACCGAAGACAAACCATTGTCTGGTACACAGCCAGAGAAGTGTGATTTGCAGTTTCTCACTGCGAGACACGATGGCAAATTGGTTTAATTTTAACTTTGCCGATTGTAAGGTGCGTGAATCCAACAGCTCTACCTCCCATGAAATAAACACAAACAGAAAGACACACTGAACTACTAATCTGCCTTATATTGCCAAGGTCACGGAGGGCACCCCAGGTCAATGCGTTAAGTCCCGAGCACTAGTAATAGCTGTTCTTCCTTTAAGATGTCACTTTGCATTTGTCTAGAGAAATCAAGAAAGGAGTTAAATAGGCTGTAATGCAGGTGACAGGCAGAGTACATGATTTGTAATCAGTAAATTGGTTTAGAGAAGCCAACTTTCTGTTCAATTGGCTTTCAACATTAGCAGGATATACAATAAATACACTTTTTACCACAGAATGATTCTATTCGTAAAGAACTAATCTCACGTCCGGGGCTTTTTTCACCCTGAATTCAGATGTGGAGGTGACCTATGGTCTGGGCTTCGTCTCAGATACAAAGTTCTAAGAAAAGGCCTGGTTAACTGCAGTAACCAGGGAAGGGAAGAGACAGGCTGGCACGTAGAGTCCCATTAAAGGTGTCCAGACCAGGCAGCCCAACCCCTTCTGCAATATTAGCGCATAGGCTTCTTTTTCAATCCCATTCTCTGGGATTTGGACATTGAAATCTCTCTTGGGCTCCTTGAAATCATGAAAAGATCAGAGAGCCTCAAAATATAACTTAATAAGGTAAAGTATTCTTGTGTTTGGGTTGGTTTGTTTTTTCTTTTCATCATCTTTATTGTGCAACGCGACAAAATGTCAGAATTCCCAGCATTTCTTTATGAGAACGTACATCAGAGGTGAAAGAATGGAAAGATCTGTAGTATCTCCGGTCACTGTATAATCTAAAGGCCTCAGCAGTGGACATTTTGACTATAACCAGATGGCTTCATGCTGCCAAACTATTCCCATCTTCAGCACGAGTAATATATCTGTAACTCTTGTTTTTCTCAGCAGGATTGCACAGATCAGTCTGCGCCTCCAGCTTTTGTCGAGTATCTAAACCAAGGCTGGACAGTGGCTCCTAGCCTTTTGCAACTAAACCTCACCGTCATCACCTTCTACCCTTCAGACCTCATCTCCAAGTCCAGACCACTCCCCTCTTCACTATTTCTGATTACAGACCTTAGAACAGACACAATTTTACTAGTACAAAAACACTTCAGGAAGTCACCATCTTAGTCTACTTGTAGCCTCCCAAAAGAGCTGTACAGCTTTAAACCCACACAACCCTTTTTCTTAACTTAGGCATTTTATGACAGTTAGAGCAGCCTGTGAAATGATACTGTAAGATATGAACTGTTTGTGGTGTCCCAACACGTCCAGGCAGACCTACAAAGAAGTCAATGCTCTCATGTCCCTTCCGGTGCGCGCTGCAGCCCTGGGTTATGGACTATCAACAGCTCTGCAGTGTTTCACAGCTGCCCGACTCTCTGCCCAAGAGCTGCTGCTTCAACCAGCGCCAGAACTCCTCTGCTATCTGCTGTTCCCTCCCACGCTCCGAGCCATGCAGAAACATCAGCTGCTCTTCCTGTCCAAAAAACACACAGCACTCCGCTTTGGGTTTGGGCATGATTAGCTGGTTCTGCACCGCAGCCCATCGCCGCTGCCTTCTCGTCACACCTGCACCCCAGAAATCTCCATTTCACCCAAATTCCTGCTTCCCGCACCCTGCGCTGCCCCGTGACTCCCCTCCAGCCAGCCCCACACCTCTCCAGCACCTCTTCTATAAGCCCAAGGCTCCTTGAGCACTTCCTGGTCCACCTCCTCATTTGTCTGTGGTTTTCTAGCTCCCAGCCTCATCTCCCACTTCCCCACTCTCCATTCCCCTTATTTTTCAACCTCTCTCCACGGTTCCACAGTCTACATTGGCCAGACCTTGGCAAGTATGGTCACTTCTGGAGTACAACCGTATTCATAAACATAACTATTTGCGAGGTCACATCACAGCGTTCGTTGTAGAGGACAAATTCTGTAGGAAAGCCTCGATTATCAAATCCTACTTCCGTGTTGTAGAAGCCAGCACGAGTCACAGCCTTCTGTGGAAGGCTGTAAATCATCCCACTTCAACAACTAGCTGAGAGGGACTGAATCATTTTTCCGATTGCTTGCATGTCTCCCACAGAAAATACTGGGGAGAAAAGGTGATTAGTATTCCAGTTAATAGAGCCCAAAGCTATTAATAATAAATCCATTAGAACTTTTAATTAAAACCTCGAAACTCGTCAGACAAAATCCACCCCATATAATAAAATAAATCTATAATATCAGTAATAATTAGCAATGTATCCTGTAGGATTAAAAATAATTAAAATAATTACATTTTGCAGTATTTTTAAATAGGTAATAGACTCTTCAAAGAAGCTAATAAAATTATATTCAGAACCTGTAGGCTACTGTCCTGGCAGGATATACTTTGAGTAGAGTCTAAAACAATGAATTTACAAGTAATTAAAAAGTATCAGGCACTGGATAATTATTTTTAATGATCTGGCCTTCCTTCTTGAAGGTAACAAAGATTTGGGACCCCTTCTAGCAAAATTTCTGTGAGAGTCAAACGCAGCGTGTTGTCCACTGCTCACAACCTGCCAGAGGGAAACAGGTATCGGTGGATTCCAGGAGAGCCAACAACCACGATTACAGGGGTACTCAGCACCAGATGCAAGTATGAAGCCCCAGATGCTTACAAATAAATAAAACAAATAAACAAAATAAAGAGCCAGTCGTGATAGGAACCGACTTCACTGGCAACGGGCAAAATAATTGCTAATAATCCGGAGATTTCTCACTGGGGTGGCAGAAAAAGGTGAGTAAAGAATGGCAAAGAAGCCAGCACAGGCCAAAAAAGAAAGAACTATGTGTGACACTATAAAGCTAAGGGAAATTTAGAGTGGACAGAAGCAGAGGGGATAAAAACCAACCCCCAAAAATACAATTTACATTGCATTCTAGAAAGACTCAACAGGCTTGGTTAAAGTTTGAAGCGAAGAAGGCATCCTCCAAAGCACTACAGGGAAAATTCCTCTGCACTAGAAACTCATTAGTCGATTGGAAGTTTGAGGGATCTTACTTGTCAGAGGTTTTCTGCTTACAGGCACTAGAGAATTTTCTGCAAAGAATATGCAAAAGCCTGAAGAACATGGGAGAAGGGGAAAGAGAATTATACAATTTCCATGAGGCCTGACAAGTTTAGGCGTACAGCTTAAGACTGAAAAAAGCAGCTCTACTATACATAACTGGCTCCTGCCCAAGAATTTGGCTAAGTACGATTTATGTAAACTCCTGTTTCTCAAGACAGAAATCTAAACTGCACTCCACCCATACTGAGGCTGCCAAACTTTTTTTTTTTTTTTTTTTTTTTTTTTTTGTTCATAAACAACCCCATTTAGAGATGTATGGAGCTTAGGGAAAGAGAAAAGGAAAGCTTCATGCTAAAAATCCCCCAGTAGGAAATAAGCTTCCTGGAAAAAAAAAACAACTTATCAGATGCAGAGGAGTTTAAGTAGCTTCATTAAAGTAAAAAGGTGTATGAAGAACAGACCAGCCTTAGATGGACAAACAGGAGTTTCCATGCTAAGTACAAACCGAGGTGAAATTATCACCCTTACAAAACAACCTCATTGTAGAGCACAAAACCTCCTTCAATTTCTTTTTTTAAAAGAGGTCTAGAACTATTCATTTCTAAACTTCATTTTAAAATGACAGAATAACGTAATAACACTGGCAAAGCAAGCCAAACAAAAGCTGTGGTAGATTAAATTCCATGCACCTATACATTGAAGATGTAAAGTCTAACTTTCCCCATACACTGAACTGATAGAACACTGCTGGGTATTCCTCTTCCAACTGTAAAATGGATTTCCAACCTCTGTTGCTACGTCCCTCAGGTACTATTACCAATACCTCCTTCAGAGAAGAGATAAAAAAACCCCAACCCCATGCATTAGGTTATTAGTTTTGCTCTTAAGCCATGACATAAATAGAAAATACCTTGAAAGAGTACGAATGAATTAAAAGCAGGAGGAATTTGATAAGAGAAGGTGATTCAGAAGGCACAAGAAGAAAAAGCAAATAACCGAGGCAGCAAATTTAGTATCATCTCTTATTATTAGGCATAATAAGAGAAATTCCCATGTGAGATGGTAAAGTATTTAATCATGCAGCCAAGAGCTTAACCTTTAAACATCTACTATCCCACAGCTATTAAGTCCAGACTACAGTTCTGGAGTTCACAGCTCCCTCCCTCTCAAGTAATGAGGGTGGTGGTTAAAGAGAAGAGATGCATAAGAATTCTGATGTCTACAGATGGCCAACAAATCCACCGAGGGATAGTTTTCCAAACAAGGTGCCGGATCATTCTCTTGCTCCCTTCCCTCCTAGGTCAGCTTCCAGAGTATGAGATGAGCTAGAGAGGCCATAGATGATATTCAATAAACCTTAATGCTGCAACAGCTGGTTTGGAAATAAACATTCTTTGGGGTTCTAAAGGAACCACAGAAACAAGGATGATCTACTACTTGAAGTTCAACCGAGGTCTTGTGCAAAAAAGCTCTCCACAGGT
Source organism: Ceryle rudis (assembly GCA_033439905.1). Lineage (NCBI taxonomy): Eukaryota > Metazoa > Chordata > Aves > Coraciiformes > Cerylidae > Ceryle > Ceryle rudis. Next base: position 26,813 of record JAAGNO010004281.1, on the reverse strand, counting down.
ACACTCCCAGAGGGGCTAAAGCAAAGTCAGCAGTTGCAATGCAGTGTTCCCTGTCTTTTTAAATACAAACTGAAGACATAAAGCGTATCTCTGTGGATGTGCCTGCACTGCCATATTACAGACTGTACGCACGAGCACTCTACCTTGTTTGTCACATCGCTAAATTCTCCTCTAGATCTTGAGAGCAGCCCTGTGGAGACCTGGGGGTACTGGTGGGTAGAAGGCTGGACATGACCCAGCAATGCGCTCTCACTGCTTTGGATGCAGCCCAGGGTGCAGTTGGCTTCTGGGCTCTTAGGTAACAGAGCTACGCTGCTGAGCGTGGTTAAGCATTCTCAGATGCTTATCAAAACAGCTACGTTCCCTCTCTCATTTCCATTGTACGTAACCAGAACATTAGGTGAGATTGCCAGGTGTTGTGGACTAACGTGCTGACAACATGTTAAAAAGACACAGCCATAATTCTTCTCATCAAAAGTTCATAATGCTGTCATTTAGCTAACGAAGCATCTGAAAGACATAAGCAGCTGGCTCCTACTTACCTGTTTAAGACACCGGTAGAGAATAGAAAGCAATTTGATAAATGTGCCCTTGCCTATTCCTGTTACTGAAGACATTTGTCTCTAAGCTGCGAGCAAAAACTTTCTCAGCATCATCTTTGCTTGATACCAAATCAACAACTACGCCAAGAATTACAATTTTCCAGTGATGAATAGAAAGTCTCACAGCCACGTATCATCTCTGCTAACTTTATAACTAAAACACAACCCTTCTAAGCCCTGGAATGGAAATGAATGTAAGAGCTCTCAGCAAAAACACCGCCGGTCTCACCTGCATTACAGAAACCCCATCCCACTGGTGTTTCCTTGCTATCCATCCAACATTACGTTCATAGTCTGCACGTCCTTCTAAAGTCCACAGGTACAGACCCATAGAGACTGAAAATAAATACACGGCGTTCATAAACAGAATGCAAAAATGCAGTCATTAAAAGCGGATGTAACGAACTGTTACGTCTAGACTATTCCACAAAGACTGGCAGTAGCTTGGATTTTTAGCTCTTTTATTGTGTGTCCTAGAATAAAAAGTAACCAACATGAAGAGAAAAAAACGCCCCAGAAGATGTTGCATAATGATAAAAACATTTAAAAATTTAATCGGATAGCAAACTGACAGAACAGGGTGAAAATAAACCCTTCAGCTTACAAAACTTGCAAAAAGCCAAAAGCAGAGAGAATTATTTGAAGAGCTTTTGCAGTAGAAAAACAAAAAAAAAAAACCCAAACCCATTTAACGGTGAGTAGCAGCTCTACGAGTTAGCAATCGAGCATGGCAGTAAAAATAAAAGCTGAAGTGATACACTCTTGCAGGTGCTGAGACTCCAACTGAGGTTTTTCATTACCAGAAAGATTTAAATTAACGACAAGAGATTCAGGGAAGAATAATACAACCTGTAAGTGAACAGAGACAAATGAAAAATCACTAGAACTTTGAAAAAACCCCTCAGCTATAGACACCACAGTTTAACACAATTATGAGTAAATTGGGGGGAAATGGTACCGCCTCCACATTTTGAAGTGGTATAAATATTAGTGCTGAAATTGCTGTGTTTAACTCAGCGGGAGTTCTGCCGTTGTCTTTATGGGGGCAATGAGTTGACTTAGAATTAGGAAGGGAGAAATATCAGAGACAATCAGAAACTAGCTGCAAGTTAGACTTGTTAAATTCGTTGGAAGTAGGATGTTCTGAACTAAGAAAGTTACATTAAAGAAATGATGGAAGTTTCAGCACACGTAACACTTAAAACTGCCTGAAAACCAGCCTGGAAAACACAGGGCGGGTACATTCCTATACTGTCGACTGAATTAAATGTTCTTGGGACAATTTCTGGGGCTTGCAAATTCACCAAGACTGCTGCAATCATTTAAGAAGTCAATAGACTGTCCAGAGACAAAGAAAGTTCATATCCATCAGCACTAATTCTAATAATAATCATAGTCCGTAATAGGCTCTGGGCTCGTGTCAGTCCCTACTCTATATTCCTCTGAGTCACCATCAGATTCTGTTTCTATATCCTCCTGCTTAACTTGGATGTAGACTGAGCTGGTATTAGACAGCAACACATGGTACAACCTGATGGAAACTCTTAAATGCTTGTTAGTTCTGCCACCACAGACTTCTGTAAGATCTTAGTCTTTTATTAGGAGGGGTCTACACGACGCAAAAAAGCACGGAGCTTAGGCCTTCGAGTTAATATTGACCAAACTACTGTCACAGCTTCAGTCTAAAGCAACGCAACCGCATCCTCAGAGGGCTACGTTCTGGATAACGTGCTCTACGAGAAGCTCTAGCTACAAAGGCATGAAGGCAGAGCTACTTTGCTTCCAGCACCGGAGCGAACCCAAGCAGGGCTGAAGTCTTCCTCACACCCACCTCTTCAGAACAGATGTGCTTTAATTAGTCATTTTCGACAAAGAGATAATTAGGATCCAAGATACTGGTGATGACTGTTTGGTGCCACTGTGCTTTCACCCTAAAATGAGCAACAAGAAAACTCATAGCAGTCCATAAGCTCTGTACCATCAGGTCTCAAGGCTCCCGCTCCCACCCAAAAAAGGACTCGTTGGCGTGAGCAGAAGCGAACGCGAGGGAAGAGGCAGGTTTTAGAGACTCTCCTGCACTTAGCACAGAACAAAAGCTGCAACCACTACAATTACAGCCACAGCCAGAGCTAAACTCTCAGCGAGTTAAACCCTGCAGAGCTACGTTATTACTTTTCTGGGTAGAGGATGCCAGTGTCCTTTCTAAGATGCACAACAATCTACGTTTCGTGTCACTACCGTCATTGGATCAAGTCTGGCCGTTGCAGGGACTGCAGAAAAACAGACAGTAATTGAGCTCAATGCGGGATTTTTATACTTAAAGTAGAATTACATGTACTTACATCACCTCTTCACCTGAACCAGGCTCATATTTACAATCATGGTGTGAAAGACACCCTGCCATCTGGGATTTTTATTGAAAGAAAATACCGAGCCATAAGAAGCAGCTAATACTAACTGCAGCAGCTGTGCACTGTCTCCAAAGAGAATTATGGGACATGCATTGAATGCGTGGCATTGCTTTGTAAGGATTTGATTAGATACAGTTTGGGAAGGAAAAAAAAAAAAAAAAAATGTTATCCATCGAATAAACAGTCTGCTGGTTTAGAAGTTAACTTCTGTTCGTACAGCCGAACGCATTTTCTTTCCTGTATTTCAAATGTAGGGTAAGTCCAAAAAGTGCTTTGCTACTTATAGAAGTAATTAATTCTGTCTACAGAATAGGGAGTGAAGCTAATTACAGATAAAAAGTATCTATAAAATGAATTCAAATTCACGAGAAAACATCACTAAAGGCAGTTGACCATTTATTTTTAATGCTTTTCGGAGCGTCTACTCTTGAACTGAAGCGCGGAACAGCATCCAGCAAAAATTTCTCTTTTGAAGAATAGAATTTTGCAAAGGGCAATACCCAGTGTAACTGCATTCAAGATGTTATCCTACGAATTCTCAAGCTACTACCGTCACATATGGTACAAATTCTGTTGTCTTTGAAGTCATAAGCTGACTGTAACACAGTGGAAGTATACAGAGGATTTAATTAAATTTTAGCTCTACCTACATAAAATACCAGAAAATACCGGTTACGTCTGATGTTTGGGAATTATTTACATCTACTTAAGGTGTTTGAGGAGAAAATAAAAAATAATGCTGTCACTGGAATACAGTTCTCATCTACTAGAAGCGCTACGCTTAACTGCTACACAACTACCGTAACTGTGGATTAAGAAAATTTATGTTACACCCCTTAGGTTGTAGTTGAAAAGTCAGCCCCATTTATTTAAGAGCTGTCAGGGACACAATCTACACATTCTGACTTTCCAGAATCTACAAAAGCTTTTGGATGTAAGATTTCATGCACCTGTAAAACTTAGTGAATGAACACAAAATACTGTGCGTGTATTTTCACGGCTTTCTTTGAGCTCTACCATCCTAATTTTTATTTACTTTTAATTTATTTATTTATTTTCCCCTGTTAATAAAGCACAAAGATTATTCTGCGAGATCGATTATGCAAGTTTTCGACAACTGCCCTGTTGTAACGGAGAGGTGACAGCTTGGAGGAACCAAGGGTGCGGAGCTTTGTTGTTTTGTTTAATCAGGTAGAGAAAGGAAGAGTAACAGTCATTCTCATTGACACAGGCAACTGTAATTTTTTGGTAGGTGAGAATGCGTGATGCTTACAAATCACCTCGAATGGTAAGTTTTGTTCACGTGACACTTTGCTAGAACTCAATAAACAAAGAGGAGAAAACAACATGCAATAAACAAGTGGCCGTTCTTTTATTACAAAGATTTTATCCATCAGTGGCTTGAAATAATATGGATGCTATTTCCATCCATTTAAAAATAACTAATGTGCAGTATTTTCTTGCTACTATTGGGGGTAGGAGCAAAAATAGCTTTCCAAAAGGATATTTGGCATAGGAACAGTGAGCTATATTTTTTTAAATAAAAGATCTCATGACACCCAGGCATTTGCATCTCAAGAACGTGAAAAATCAGCTGGAACTCTCACACTAGTGAATGTAACCAAATGCACCTTATATTCCCCAAAATATTTGATATGCAAAGAAGCACATTATAATGATGTGGGATTATAAATATTAAACAAGCTGATTTATAGAAGCAAATAAAAACATATTATCAGGCAATTAACATACTATTAAGTGTAGTGTTTATTACCATGAGGCATCCGTCACTGTAAATAAACCCCTACCACTGGCTCTTTATAGGGACCTGCCAGACTTTGAGTGTCAGCTCTGTGAACTGAAGGGTATCGTTCAGATCCTCACCTGGTGCAAAATAAAAGAACTCACCCGCAAATAGCAAACCCGTAGCACCAGAAGGAAACCAAACCACCCTGGAATGAGTTTATTAGTTGATGATCAATCCCGACTGCGGCGCTTTCTGCCGCGCTTCATTCTTATCCCAGCGCTGGAATCTTTCCAAGCACGTGAGCAAATCGCCGTTGAACCCTCCGATACACCATCGAGCTAAAACTGTTGTCTTAGGTTATCAAAGTGACTCCAACTAGCACAGTAAACAGCTGGTCACATGGCTGCACACAGCAACCCAGGAGGTCATTTTATAAGGACAGTGGGAGCTTAAAAAAAGATCCAGAAAGAAATAGGAAACTGAACCGATAACCAAAATGCTGCTATGATCTCATCCTTCATTTTAAGAGATACTGTAGTAGCAGTTAAGAGAATATTAGGACTATTTTGGCTTCAGCTATGCACGGGTGATTGGCTCGCTGTCCGCAAGGGAAATACTGTTCTAGAAAATTGGCCACACGGCTTTTGAAGTGAAGCTGTATCACGGTAAGCAAATAACAGCACTCGTTGAGGACCCCAATTTCAGAGAGTCAACATGGTCATCTCCCAGACAGTCTTACCTGGAACTCATAGGTGCAGAAAGACGTCAGAAACTGCACCTATGTTCAGAGTTTTTCAGCCTCGCCCGCACATACACACTGTTTGGCATTTAAAAATAGCACCAGCTAAAATTTTTTACCAAAGCAGTGCATTCACCAGCTACATTTTATTACAGAAACTGCTAAGTTTTTCATTTGTATCTCAACTGCGAACTGTATCTTAAGCTGGGCTTGGCTTAGCTCAGAGGTGTGGAGCGAGGAAAGAAAACTCAGACCTCGGTTACTGTATCGCTGTCACTCCGGCCAAGGTGAATCTGGTTGTAATCCTGACTGAGGAGTACTGGAATATGTAGCGAGTTACACAATGTATTTATTACACTTATATGTAGGGATCCGTGGGATACCGACCCTCTATCCTCCTTTCATTTCATCCATGGATGGAGGAACAGAGCTTGGGTCTGTGTTCCTCAGGAACTCCTCTTCCTTTGGCTAATTCCTCACAGACAAGGCAAAATAGCACAGCATCAGTCCACTACTAGTTTTATTGTCTTATTACCTGTTCCCGGGTTCCGGCTATAACCCCAAACAGGACTTGCCAGTTGTGAAATGAAATGAAATGAAATGAACCATCCACAACGTCAAAAGTTCCATGTGAAGCCTAAACTTGGGTATTGCAGCAAAGCTGTTCAGTTTCTTGCATTTGTGTCAATACTCAAGAACGCAAGGAAAAAAAAAACCCTGCATTTTAACTATTTCATATTCCTCCTCCTCCACTAAATTTCTATAGGGCAACAGTTTCCACTCCTCAACTATCCATGTAAATGTCTTCTCACTTTGTACTACACAAAGGAAAACTGCCAGGATCGTGATCTAGTTTTGTATGAGGAAGTGGAAAAATGAAATAAGCCAGTAGATCTTCTAGAATGCTGCTTCTGGTAACCTGCAGCTTTTTGGTTTGTTGCTGTTTACCATACTGCCAATAGATTATAGGTACTATCAATTATAGAACGGGGTCCATACGGCAAAAGTTTGTCCTCTTTTGTAATTGACACCTCAGAAAATATTCAAAGCTGCGTGGCCACGACTGGAGTGTTTGTTGACCGTAATGGGATTTCCAAACTCTAGGCATTCAGGAGCCCCAAGTGCGAGCACCTGCCATAGCACGACTCACTCAACACTTTCTACGGAATGTCACAAGAAGAAGCACATTTTCCTTACACCTGCAAATCCCGGAGTCATGGGATTAGAAGAGAAATGGAGGTGAAAAGACATTTTGTGTTTCCAAAGGAATTTTTTTCCTAAACATGGCAGGCACTGCACATACCGAGCGCTGTTCCTCTTCACCGAGGATTCCTGTGCACACAGTGACAACGTTTCATGGTGGAAAAAGTACAGGACAGCCTGGTCTGCTGCGAGACCCTGACGTAACCTTTTTCTTTTAACTGTGAACTCTTTCTACAGACACAGTCTTTAAACAGTGAAGGTGGAACGCC
>JAAGNO010004281.1:0-15487 GCA_033439905.1 Ceryle rudis | reverse complement strand
AGGAGTTATAAATGTCCCAAATGCTGCTTTGTTCCAGTATTTAACATTGTGTTTTGCTCTGAAAGGAAAATATAGACGACTAACATTAACAGGGTAACTCTGAGATCAGATATGGAAAATTGAGTGCTGCATTTCACACGAGTTTATGTTACCCAGTACCGACCAGTTCCAGCAAAGACCAAAATATCTGCCTGTCTGTAGCCCTGTTTACACCAAACAATGCAGCGCGACTCTGAGACACACGCCAAACTCTGAGCAAGGTCGTGTTTTTACGTGGCAAAGAGCATTGGTGTGCTCAGATCCCAGGGCAGGTCTCTAACGTAGTACAGCTGCTTCAGTGTAACTCAAGCTAGTTCATGAGAAACACGATAATCCTACTGCAGCTCCACTGCTTTTGGTTCTGGAGAGGACCTTCAGCGTTGACCGGGGGGCTCCACTCAGCCCTGGATTGCACAATACGAGCGTACCGCAACAGATACTCTTCTGCTGGTAAATTCTGTACTATAAAATAGATAAGGATGGACCTTTATCATGAAATCTGAAGGTGAGAGGTGCTGAGGCAGAATGACTTTCCCCCAGAATGATTACCTGAACGTGGCCAGTGCACATCCTGTAACCCTCCTGGCAAATTCAGCGTGGAACTGTGCAACAAGCAGAGCTGGGGTCGTAATTCAGACCAATTGTACAAACCCACAGCCTAGAACGGGAAGATACATTTTGGATTCTGCTGACGGGGTTGAAAGATCCCTGCCTCTGGCTAGAAGCATCTACCTGACCATCTTTATTCTCTTTAAAGAGGTCACCAGCTACTCTGATCACTTCCATAAGTGCACAGGCAAACGTTCTGTCATCCACCTGTGTCGATAGAGAGTCAAGCTACCATAAAGTACGTACACTGGACGTTAATAGTTCAGTTTCACCTCAGCCCCTCTGACAGAACTGGATCAAGACACTCCTCTATGTGCAGGCCTGGCAGCAGCTTGGCCAGCTTCTGGCGTAAACAGAGGGATGAAGAAGTGTGGAAGTACCTTTTAGTAAGTCTGTGTTGCAGCCTGAACGGTACCGCTGGCCTCAGCAGTACAATTTTGCTGCTTTTAAAGAAGCAAAAGAGAAGTAAGTAGAGCTTGATTTACACTTTATCCATCTGAATTCATTACAGTGTTTAATTTTTCTGTATGCTCTAGGATAGGTATTTCATTCTAGGCCTCACCTTGCTACCCTGAACATTTGGTGAAGACAGCTGATTAGGTTTTAATTAACTCTTCCAGCCTTTTTGACAATGAATAATTACAATATTGAGACTTGTTAGTATGCGGTGAGAATATTTATACTTTTTTTTTTTCCTGTATGAAGAAATCCAGTAACAGATTAAGTTTAGCTTTTTAAAATACACACAAAAGCCTTAAAAAAAAAAATAGAGAACGAGAGGTAAATATCAAAACACATAATAATCTAAAGCTTCTTATTACAAAAGTAGCCAAGACACCGAACGGTGTATTCCAACAACCTGTAATTAACTGTGCAATTTTCAGTTGTTACTGACATCAGGTTACTGTGTCCTTACATATAACTCACGGCCCAAACTGTCTTTTTTTTTTTGCTAACTTCTTTCTTAGGAACTTCTTTTCATCCCAAAGATCTTTTATTCTTTTTTCCTGACACACTACTAAGAAAAGCTTTCTTAGAATTGGAGAAATATGAAATGGTATTTTTACATCATGACACGAAAGACTCAAAAGACCCTGAACAAAGAGTTCAGATTAATAAACTGAATTAAAATTTGAAAACGCACAGAGGGATTTATTCCAGATTGGCACACGCATTGCAGGAAACTTTTATTTATAATAATTAAATTGAGACTACAAGCGTTTCTTCTGAAAAAAATAAGCTAGAGAAGGGAAAAAAAATAAGGAAATTAGTATTACAGACTAAGTTTACTAACATATGAGAGTTCTGTGACACATAAAAAGAAAATTGAGTCTCCCATGCATTTTGTTCCCAGAATTGTTTATTAACAACAAACAAAGAAACTCAAGTGAGAAAAGAATTGTATCTTCTGTGCCATCATCTGCAGCGGGAAACCATCCGCCAGAAATACTCTCCTGAAAAATATCTAGCTAGCATTGGATGTCGTTCTCAGAAAATTCCCAGTAGTGCTGAACACCATCGAACACTCTCTTTTTCATCAGCGGAATTAGTAACGCTACACAAATCCTTCGGCTGGCCCACGACAAGCCAAACCCAAATCAGACCTACGGTCTTCAAGAGCCGTTACCATCCCATTAAATGCCTTACGGCCTCTCTGAAAGAAATGGCAGGTGCCCCAACAACAACTGGTAACACAACTGGCTTCTGATCGGCCCCAAAAAGGAAGCAGAAACTAAACTGAGGTGACTGTTACAACTGTCTCACCTCTATGGTTCCAGACAGAAACACATTCACTATTTTATATATTTTTTTCTATTTAAAAGATCACACAATGGTTTGGGTTTGAAGGGACCTTAAAGATCATCCAGTTCCAGCTGGCAGGGACACCTCCCACTAGAGCAGGTTGCTCCAAGCTCCATCCAACCTGGTCTTGAACACTCTCAGGGATGGAGCATCCTCAGTTTCCCTGGGAAACCTGTTCCCGTGTCTCACCACCCTCAGAGTGAAGAACTTCTTCCTAATTTCTAATCCAAATCTCCCCTCTTTCAGTTTAACCCATCCCCCCCTGTCCTGTCCCAACAGGCCCGGCTCAAAAGTCTGTCCCCATCTTTCTGACAGGCCCCTTGAAGTCCTCAGAGGGCACACTTAGGTCTCCCCAGAGCCTTCTCTTCTCCAGGCTGAACAGGATGTTTCCTGTTAGGAGGTTTAGCTACGCAGTGAAGTAGTTGATATTCAACAGCTCATCTGTGCTTGATAACGCTCAGGATGTGGTTGAACAAGGTTTGATCAGGAACATGAGCAGTTGTGCCGTGGAACCAAGGAGAGAAGAAGAACAGAGAGTAATAGGGATGGCATTAATGTTAATGTGGCTTTAGAATAGCAGTGCTTAGTTTCACCCTCAGAAGAATAAACTACCATGTATATTGTTAATCCACATCTAGAACAGACATACTGTTCCTTTATTAAGCATTATCCTACTATTTAAGGTAAAAACTAGACATTAATTCATCTATTCAACCTTCTCTAGCAGAAACCATCAAGTTCCAATCAATTACACTGGAACTGATCTCCTGAAGGATAGTTGATGAGTGTAACTATGGTTAGGCACACAAAAAAATATATATTTATTTTCATATTTATCAAACACAACATTAAAGATTTTACACACTATCTTGGGGACTCATTGAGTCAGTTAAGTGTTAAAATTGACCAGAAAATGGCTTTAAAAAGTTTATTCAGTTGTAGTTAGAATTGGGAAAAATTACTCGAATGAATCAGCTTAAAGAAATTACAAAATCTTCTCCAGCCCGGCCAATAAAAACAACATTTTACTGCATCTGAAAGACTGTTAAGTATGAAGATATGGCAAAAAAAAATAACGCTAACAAATCAAACTGAGTATTTCTGTATACTAGCAATACATATTGCAGAACTGAAATTTTCTTCTAGTGTTCTATTAACCCATTCTAAGCAGAAAACACAGTTGAGAAGAACTAAATCAAACAGAAGAAACGATCCTCCATGGAGATTTCATTTGGTCTGTAATGAGTGTTTTTGAATGCGTAACTGAACGCTCGTAATAAAGTACCGTCTAATTAGACTTCTGAATTTCAAGTTGCTTTTTCAATATTTATGGGAGTCACGTGACATTGTCTTTTAAATCAGGTGCTAACTATCAAAAATGACTGAGAAGGATTCGCAACACAGCGGGGTTTCTTGGGGCTGTGTCTTTTGAATTCAGGTGAGGTTGAATCCTTAAATGTTATCAAAGCACTCCTGGTTTACTTGGAAATCTAAACAAGCTAAAAATAAGCTAAAACAATTTCTGTAAGGAGAAAAGTGTATAGCAAACTTCTTTCCAAATGGAATCCTCATAGCAGAACAAATAATCTTGGAGACAGGAGATGATGATGCGCAAAAGGAAGATCTGCCATTAGAAAAGCCCTGTTGTATAATAAACTCTCTTAAAAATAGGTTAAAATGATATTTTTTTTTTCTTGCTTAAAAGAAAGGGGGATTAAAAATAACCTGTTCTGCCAATGATGACCTATTTTTAAACTAAATTCTATTTACTTCCTGTGGCATTGCTTAAAGTGGCTTATAAAGATGTATTAAAAAAAATAGCATTCTAATATTAAATTAGGAATTGTTCAGTAGATGCACTGCATTTTCTTTTCCTCAAATTACCCCTGACTTTTAACAAGATACACTTGTGCTACTGGATGTATTACAGGAAAGATTGTGGGAACTCTGAGGTCCCAAGAGCCTTCCAAAGTGATGGGAGAAGAGGAAAAAGCAGAGTTCCGTGTCACCGAGTACCAAATGGAGGTGGGTGCAGAGGAGGAAGTTCCTTTGTGTTGCTGAAAGATGCGTTTTCCTCCATCCTTGTTAACTCACTGGGAGACCGAGATGACTGCATCTGTGGCACCATCCTATTAATTTCACGGGCTGGTTGCTCATTTCTTGGGGTGAGGATTATTGCTATGCCTTCCTACTTAGTGATAATAGTCCCTTCCTAAATAATATCACAGAGACGGGTGAAGAGAAGCAGCATTAATAGGAGTGTTTGAGATGAAATGAGTAGAATTAGCACAAAATAGTCCAAAATAGAAAAGCAGTAGACCACAAGATGAGACTTGTTTCATTATCTATAAGTAGCACAATGTGTAGGAGCATATAAAGTGTGGCTACATTTCAAATATAAAAATATTACCATGAGGCTTCTCCCTCCCACTCTATTATACTCTCCAAGAGAAAAGAGAGTAGGTAGACAATGAAATTCTTAGTTCACTGCCAAGAATTCCAGTGCAAACAAATTATCAAGAGAATCAGATAAGAATAATGATGTGATATTGATAGAGAAAGCAGAAGCTCGGTATAAATTAAAGTTTAAAATAAACTGTAGGAGTGACAGAAGGAAAAGGTAAAAAGGCAGGCAAAGAAAAAGATCTGTATTTTGATAGAGAAAAGGCTATGTGCATCCTGTACGTACTACTGGTAGCAGCACGAAGAAACAGATCTCCCATTGTAGGCAGTGCCATCCTTGGATAACTCAAGCAGTGGCAACGCAAGAAAAAAGCAGGACGTTCAGCAGAAAATAGTTATGAGTTGCCAAAGTCAGTCACTTGGAAAATAACCTGCGCTAGACTGTACTAGTCTTCCTGTTAAACAGTGATGAGCAAATAGGTTCATTCTATTGTTTCGAGGTAAGTTCAAGGTTTTAGTGGTTCGGTCCATTTTGTTTAGCTCGTGGGAATATCACCACAGTCTCCTGAATTGTAACACACAAGTAAAAGTCTTTTGACCCTGGCTGGCTTCCTTGCCAAGGTTATCTAGGCTGAAGTGATCGGGAATTATTCTTCTTCGCAGGGCTTCTTGAACAGTCTCAGTGATCATTTCAGTTGACCTAGTTTTCCTTCTTCTAGATACTTATGCTTCATGGTATCTTACTCTGATGTACGATACAATTCCGCAGGGAATTCCCAGAAAGATACATCCCCACTCAAGGACAGAGATTTACTTAGGCTGCTGTGAACGTACGTACCACCGAGTGTTGAGCGGTCCCCACAAAGGCAGAGATAAAGAAATAGCGTATGGGAATCTGCAAAGCTGTCAATTCTGGTAAGACAATTTTGTTTGGTCGCAAGTCAAATTTAATCAGTTCCGACAGTATCGTACATAATCACAGAATGTGAATTCAAATGAAATTTGTATCACAAAACCCAAGAGAATTCAAATGAATGACTGTTGCAAGGTGGAGAAACATCAAGAAAAAGAGAAAATTTCATTCATCTTCTCCTTAATACAAAATATTGAAAGGTACTGGCGAATAAACCCTAAAGGAAGCAGTTGTTGATCCATCTAAAGTGTGCTGATCTTCCCTACTACACCACTACAAACCGCTACAAAATGAGGGAACAGAGTCACCATTATCCACCCACCGCATAACAAGTTCATTGTAGAGTGGTTGCATCTTCCCCACGATCACAGATCTAAACAAAACCTTATGGAAAATATTAAATATATATGCTCTAATCTTCTGTGCTTGTTTTTCATATACAACAGACAAAAAAGGATGACAAGAATGAGGTCAATGCATTTTACAGGTTTTGGTTCTCCTGTGCTAATTAGACGTGCAGTCTAACGATTTAATGGGTAGAATGGTGGAGAACTATGTGGGGAAACAGCAACCTTTTTATTTATTTTGGTAAGCAGGTCTTTCTGGGGAACATCTGAAAAAAAGGATGTGTGCACTGGGTAGGCCACAGTTTGGCTTCTGAGTTCATGCAGAGGAATCTTCTTTCATAAAACCTCCTTAGCATAGCTACAGATACTCAACAAAACTTGAGTTTGAGGGAATAGTAGATTTACAAATCAGTCTCAGATTATTTTCTTTAAAGGACTAATAATGGTAAGATTGGAAAACATTACCCTTAGCATCAGGGCGAGGAGAAAGCCAAAGATCTTTGAAATAAAGCCTCATCATCATAGAGCTGGTGGGTGAAGATCATGGCTAACGGTCAGAAGTCCAGTCAGATGTGCCAGCAATTATACAGTTACACATATTTTTATGAGCCACTTCATAGAAAAGCACCTTATTTATATAAAGTATTTGTCATTATTATCTACAGAGAATTTCTTGGAGCGACACGAGTTGGGTGTCCAGTCTTATTCCACTGCAATAGGCTCACTCTACAAATACCACAGGACAGGTACCTACATTAAAATTGATGGAATTTCACACGACTACCCTGGCCCATGCTCATGCCTAGTTTTATCTGAAGTACTCAGCAACTGCCTTTATCTACAGAATGCAATTAAATCTGGATAACATAAGCACAATCAAATGGCCATGGAAGGTAAAGATGTTACGTTAGCTATTTCTCAAGAGAAGAAAAAAAAAAAAAAAGACAAAAAAGTCTGAATCATGAGGTCAACCATATCAATGAAGTTTGACATACGTGTTTTGGAACTCACAGAAACTATAAAGGGTCTTAGAAGAGCTACAGAGTCTGCATAATATGAATGTTACATGTATTTGTAAAAATAAAATGATTCGTTAGTACTATCACACTTTAAAAAATAAAGTAGTAATTTATTTGTAATGTTTTACACCCATATACTACTTAAACGCAGAAGTTACACAATTAGAGTAGTACTGTAAGTAGCAAATAGAGTCAAAGTCTCGTGCTACTTTAACAAGACCAGAAGGTTGAATTGTTTTTTGGAAGTGTCCATATTACATTGAAGGACTTCTCAGGCAAAGTTTTTAAGCACGGTGTTTATTACATAATTTGTTTGGAAGGCTCTGTACTTTTCTGATTCTTTAAGCTCTTTGTAACTCCCTCATCTCATTTACACTGCTGGAGATCTTTAAACCCACTCTCTTCATAGTTAAAAACAACGTAACAAGATTAGGCTGAGCGCCAACGAAATCAACCGCGTGCCAACCAGTCCTCTGAGTTCTAATTAGAACATCGTTTGTATTAACCTCCATTTTTCTAACATAAGGACAATACTATTATTTCTATGATTGTATCAGTGAAGTAATTATCTAGTCCAGGAATATACTGCAAGATAGGAACAATAAAATGTAATCCTAATAGGGCAACTCGTAGAAAGTTATTCATAGGCAATTATTCCAGAACGCTGTGTATTCATCTAAGAGTGTTTAACAGAAATACAATAGAGAGATAGCCATTCATAGACAAGAAAAAATTAATAAACGAGTACATACAAGAGTATTTATGTTCTAATCTACTGAAAGATCTTTCGAGCTGGGCAGGGAGTTATTGTGCTTTCTAGTCACCTTTTCTAACTAGCTTTATCATCTGTAGCAAACTTACTCTAAAGACAGAACAGGTTTTGTCAGCCTTCAAAAATATTTTGTTTTCAGCCTCTGATTTAAGAGCGATCTTTTTTATTTATTTATTGCCTTTTTTTAATTCAATTGTTAGTACAGATTAGGTTACCTAGTTTACCTACACTTACTATATGTGCAGATTACTAAAATTATCACAACTATTTCCATAAAATAAATGTGGATAGTCTCCTGTTATTTTCGTTTAAAGAAGATATAAATATCTTTCTTTTACAAAACAATTTATAACAAATTTTCATTAAAAACACACATGTAGCTTGGAAATGTGCTCTAGAAATGGAATTAAGAGCTTGTTAGATAGACGTTGTATATAAATCCTCTAAACCCCCAAAATCTAGTTAGCCACCGATTAAACACATTCAGTGCTTAAAAATGCTTTCCTTTTGTTAGGTAAGTACGCAATCTCTCTTCCAAACGCTGGTAATGCTGCTCTCTCCTGTCACTCCGCGTGTCACTCCATGAAATACTCTTTTTCTAAGGGTTCATGCTCAGTCTCGGTGTCAGATGGCTGCTCTGCTCTAACCTCTGTCTCCCTGTCACAGGGAAGACCTCCAGAAGCCCCTTCCAACCTCAGCCATTCTGTGATTCCCCCACACCCTATGTGTACCTCTCCAAATTCCTCCTATTTTTTTGCTATTGTACGATTTGGGTTAATCTTAGAAGCTGTATTGAAATTGCTCTTCCAATACGTTGCGATGCATTTGGCTTGGAACGGGCCAATCTGGCATTTGGTCAACTTGTAGGGTACTGCATATGATCCCTAACACTGAGACATTAAAGTTTTTTTGTAGAAGGATATTAGTTGGGGAGTGATCTCTTCACAATCTAACAAACACCCCTAGAATAATCGAATCATCTAGGTTGGAAAAGACCTTCAAGACCATCGAGTCCAACCATTAACCCTACTCTCTATGTCCACTCCTAAACCGTGTTCCTAATACCAGCCGGAACACTACTTAGAAATAATTTTTAGACCAAAAGCTAAGGATAGATTTAATGCAAAAACTGCAAGACCTTAATGAACTTAGATGAAAACATGGCGACTTAAATCACAGATCCTATACTCTTGTCAGCCTCTTGTATTGAAGAGAGTTTGAAAAGCACACATTGAAATTAATATTAAATATGCACTTTTAATTAGGAATAATTTACCTAACTGCAACCAGTGAAATCCAAATAACATTTACATTATAAACAGAAAATTACCTAAATTGTGTATTATCAATGGGTACATATATTCACAGAAACCTATGGCACTCCTTGTGCAAAATAAGCCTAACCCAAACCCAACATAAACTGGGGATGCACGGAATGCATTTTATCATAATACATTTACCACAGTAGAATCATATATTAACATGACATTCAGAGTGTGAAAACACTTATGGTGCATGTTTTAGCAGTTGTTTTTCAATGTAGATGTTATTTTTGCATCTATAGAAAGACAACTAGCCAAAAAAAAAAAAGAAATTATAAAAAACCTTCTAGGTCTACTACCTTAGAACAAGTCAGCTAAGCTTCTAAAAAGGTCAAAACTCTCAAGAGATTATTAATTGTGCCTCAAGTTACAGGCATAAAGTTTGAATCGTATTTCCATGTAGCAGTGATCAATAGTGCCTGGAAAAAAAAAAAAATTAAGGTCTTCATAAGACACCTCAAGCTCAGCACCGAAACTATTTTATTGCCTATGAGAACCTAAGCACTTATCTTCTCTGCAGACAGAACAGCCACAAGTATTCTGTGCAAGGAAAGACACTTCCTATAAAAACAGTAATGAAAATATCTTTGAGTATTATATAAACTCTTTTCTCTAGTGTATAATTTATTACACAACAGAAACTCATTTATGTAACAATAAAAATGGTGCTTTGCAATCGTTTATACAGAAGGATAAGAATATAGAGCCTGAGAAAGTAAAACACAAAAATTGGTTCCAAAATCTCAATGCCTGATCTGCCAAGAAAACTATTACATATTTAATGATTTTGATCTAGGATATTGAAAGATTCCTCATTTATTTTTAAGGTAACATCCCTTCACAGAATGAAAACAGAGTAGCAGCTCTATTCAGAAGCAGGATGAACAGAGCAAGGAGAGCAAAAGAATGATACATTTCTACATCAGAAATAAGCAGCAATTTAGAGAAGCCACAACTACCTCTGAGAGGTGTAAGTCTCTCAGAGCCCAGTTTGGGAATCAATCTGGGAGAAAATACACTTTTTTTTGTTTGTTTTCCTAAAATCTTCCTCCGACTTTTTGCAGATTTTATTTCCTCGGGATTTTTTCCACGAGAGTTAGGAGAACGAAGACATTGGAAAGACACAACTGGGAAGGAAAAAAGGTTAGGGAAAAGAAACGTTAGGAAAATAAAGAGTACGAGTTGCAGGCTCAGTAAGACTGAGAGAAGAGGCTGCAAAGATGACAAGCGGGAGGAGGCCAGCACAGGCCAACCAACCCTGTTGTACAGATCGCTGCGGAGAACCTCACGGATTCCCACAGCCAAGTGGTAAATACATATGGGAACTTGTTGCTTAAGGCTTAATCAAGCTCAGCTGTAACAAACCCTTTTTCAATTACTTTAAAAGCCTTTCAGAATTCATAATGCTTTGGTTGGTGTTTTACAAGTTGCCGGGCTCAATTTCATTTAAGAAGCTAATTTCTATTTTTGAATAGTCTTAAGGAGAACCATACGGCTGGAACTTCCACTTGATTCTCCCCATATATTGCCTCTGCAGCTCCTCTGAACACTGAGCAGAGCAATCTTACATTTTAATGTGTTCAGAACTAGGTAAAGTTCCTTCCACAAGAAAATATGATTGATTGTTACAATGACAGTAATTGCATTTTAGTAAAAGTAACCATTATGGTAATTTTCCTCTAGAAAGAGACATTTAACTAACTTAAGTAACTTGTTACTTTTCAACACATTAACTTTGGCAAATTTAACGTTACAAACGTACAGAGTTCACAGACACAACAACGTGCATCGCTCGGGGAGCGTGCACACTTTTTCCAATCTATACATCAAGGAGTGTTTCCAAATAGTGTATGCTAAAACCAGTGTGCACGCATAACCCAGCAGCAATTAAACCGTTAAGAGCTGCTACAGCACGCCTATTGCAGAGTCTTCTGTTTAAAAATTCTTGACTTCAAAGTAGCAAACTTCAGATCATTATGAAACGTTAATTTCTAAGCATCTACAAAGCTAAAATGCCAACTCTGGAAAAAAAAAAAAAAAAACCTGTAAGAAAAGATCGTGGCAAAGCAAATCAACAGTAACGCATGACGCACCACTACGAGAGGTAGGCGGGTGAATGACAGACACAGCAAAGCATCCAGAGTACATCAAAACGCTGTACAGAACCCTATAGCTATAGGCCACAACACAGGAGAGAGATTTCTACGGTAGTCTACCTGCTACACCACCGTAATATCCGTAAGTCACTAAAAAGCAATATTAGCATTTAGTTTCATGTATTGCTCCCAAGCACCAGTTGAATACCAGTGAAAAACTATCCACTAAGAAGTCTGTAGCACTGCACTCGTGAAAGAGGTGCATTATTTTTTCCAGCTTGCTATTTATAAATGTTCAGTGCCACTAGGGTTACAGTAACTTCTTATTAGAAGTGTAGTTTCTGATAATTAAGAATGACAGCATAAAATAATTTAAGCATCCAGGTTTTGTTTCAGACCACGTGACTTAAAGTGAAAAAAACCTCCACCTTTCCTTTCAAGTTGTTTAAGATAGTAATCACTCTTTATGCTTTAAAGGGATTCTAAACTGGACCTGGTTGAATTTCCACACTACCAACATTTTTGCACTAGAAAAGAACTGTGATTAGTCTGGAGTGAAATTTTGCTTTTAAGACATTTCCTTTAAGTGGAAATATTAACAATTTGAATTTCAATAAATAAGATTTTAAATTTTCACTTCAACATTCCCTGCTTCTCTGAAGCAACAGTTTTTATATCTCTGGCTCCTGCTACCTCCCATACCCTCTTTGAATTGCATATAATGTTTACATTGCAGAATTGTGCGTTTGCAACTGGAGTTTTCATATATGATATTGCAAGAAGTAAATCCTTAGTCTTTCCAATAATTCTTCCTCACTTAGTACCCTGTTGGAAAACTAATCTACTCCTCTAGTTTTTCACACCTTGCAAATGAAATACCGGTAGATAAATCAGTATAAGAAGGCTTTTAAATTTTATTTTCCCCTAATCAAAGGAGTACTATTAAAGAGAAGGTGACTCTGCAACGCTCAACGTATCTTGGCTGGCAGGTCCAGACTAACAGGTTCTGTCCCCCGTATCACCAGCAGTGGCACACACTCCTCCCTTATGAAAACTGCTGACCTTTCAGGTACGTTAATTCAATTATTTCAAAGTGAAATACTTTATTCTGTATTTTAAGAGCTTTATTTGTATTCTATTTTTTGTAAATAATTTAGATTAAGGAGCTTCAGTTTAAACTGTGATTTAAGTATTTAGCTGGAATGGTCAATAGTTTTTAGCTTCCTCTGATTTCAAGATTCCAGTTATACTTTTAAGATAACAGAGGTGCTTTAAGGTGGAGGAGAGACTAGAGAAAGTTGCAGAGAAGAGGGTTAAGAAATAAGAAGTTAGAATATTAATCTGTATTATCTCACAGTCTGATGAACTGCTTTTTCAGCGGCACCCTTCTAGGTAACTTTAGCTAAACCCTCCGTTTCTCTTTTTGCTTTATTTGAGAAACTGCACCTGTAAATTGGGCAATGATTGATCGATTTATTTATTTTTACCTTTCACAACCAAAAGCAACTATTGGGTTGCAAACTCTTAGTGAAAGAAAAGCCGGAACTCCAGGATAATCAGAATGACTTGGAAATGCACACAGTTCAAAAAATCCTTCTTCCAAATATTTTGAAAATTAAAATCTTGCCGCTACTGTTCATCTTCTACTACACGATAATGAAAGAACGCTTAAGAAGATTTCAAAGATAGCTTGGTTGTTCAAAGATAAAGTGAAATTAGAAATAAATCAGCGACTGACACACAAACAGCAATAACCTAGGGCACACGTTAAGAGCTTGCTAACACCCGTTCCACCATGGTATTTTGTAGGACTATTTTTATAATGCTTTGTCCTAGTTACTTTTGAGAAGAGGGAGAAACTTACAGTTTAAACAGAACTGGCAGTCGACCTCTATAATTAGTTCTTTATCTTCTCTGTATCTTCCAAGTTTCACGTGGCAAACCACACTCCTGAATTTTGCTTGGCAGAGTGTAGGAGTTAATTCTTCCATATTAGCTGAAGAAATTGATTTTTGGTGATTGAATGATTTTGTGGTGTCTTTGCAGTTCCAGAGGTGATGTGTTTTACTCAGTGCAACTCAGAATAATGTCTCAATCTTTGAGCAGATGTTAGCTGTTGAAAGAAAACAAACATAAACAAAATTACCCATCAGCAGTGTAGTCCAACTTTTCCCTGCCCATGCCCACACACCACCTATGACGGAACTGCTGTTTCCTATAAGGAAAGGTCTATACTGGTCAGGCCACCTTACAGGACCTCCAAGGACAGAAGAAACCTTCCTGTGGAGCTCCACTGAGTGAAGGGACACCTTTTGGACCTACAGCAGACTGCCACCCAGCATCACACCCCCTTTCCATCCCTTGCTTTGAGCACCCGAGGTCAGCGAGAAGCAGCAGCTGCGGTGCAGGCTTGCAAAGCAGTAGATAAAAGCACCAAGCAGGCACATTTAAATTGGGACTTATAAGTCTAGCACATAATGCATTAAATTTGGCAGGCTTATAGTGGAAAGGTGGAGGGAAAAAAATAACTGGTATTTGCATTGTACTACAAGATTACTTAAGTTAAGGAGAATATATCTAAAAAAAAAAAAGGAAAAAAGCATTTAATTTTTATTGAATTGGCTGCAATTGTCTCAGAAATTCCAAGCAACACAGGAGTATGTGTAATTACTATGTAAGACCTGTACGACTAACGAAAGGAGTTGATGCAACTAACCATGATCCATAATTTTATTCTGATGTCCAACAATGTAATAAATGAGACGCGAATGTGTTTTCTACCGTGTAATTTGGGATGAGTGAAACTCTGTAATTCTTTGTAATCCGGAGATAAAACACTTTGGAAAGGAATAAATCATCGTCGTAGGGTTCTGGAGAAAAGGAATGAGCTACTTAAACTGTCAGATTGTAACACTGACAAGCACAATTCATCTGAGTCCTGTATTTTCCTGTATTGTAGAAAAATGATGGGTCTGGAAATGTGTTTTGGCTCGACATAGTTTGGATCCCAGAAGATAGAACTTGAAGTTCCTTAGAGAAAAATGGTTCAAGGAGGGCAGGTGAGACAGACGTTAGCTCAAGGCCACACACTAAGTTCTCTTCAAGGTGGGTCTTGGGAGTCAGGGAATAAAAAGATGACCCTTAAGCCTCCTTTAGAATGTCTGACTGCTTAGCAAGGAGTCACAATTTAAACTGCAATTCCACAAGCATCAAAAAAAAAGCAGCTCCTCGTTTCCTTTGCACACTTGTTGGGGTCTTTAACACCAGGAAGGTGAAGACCTTCAAACCAGCATAGATATTTGTGAGGCTAGGAATGAATGAGTTCAGAAACTAGTTTAAAGCTAATGTTTTGGTTTGGTTTGTTCACTGGGCTAGTCTGAACCCAAATCAGTTCCCAAACCAATTAAGCGCGCAGCTGCAAGAACATTTGTGCAGGGCAGGGCAGCATCTCTTGGCTTACGCTGGCTTAAAGTGTTTGTGGAAGTACAGCAGGAGTGTAACTGAAGACCTGCTATAGTCTAACACTGCTAATAATCCACACATGCCATTCCAGAACACAGGAATAGTTAAAGCATATAAATGGCCTCGCCATGTGCCTTGCGTAGGGGCCTAACAGGGGAGAGCTTAGAAATTGCTGTAACAGCTTGAAAAAATACCTCAGTTTTGAGGCAACTCTATGTTCCAACAGCAAGGACAAAAATCTGATTCCCGAGTCACCTGCATCACAATGTGATTGATGAGAACATGATAAATGGACTTCCCAGACCTCTCACAACGCAGCTTCTGTGAGCAAGCTGAGGGTGCATTTGGTGTATTCTTCCCACCTCTCTACACCTTCCTGCCCTGCCATCATTAGATCCTCTTCTAACCTGCCTCTGGTCCCCAGCAGCCCTTCTCTATAATGTAGCCATTTTCAAGCCTTTCAGTCTCTGCTTAAAATTTCCAGAAATGCTCCAAAGGAAACCGAGAATCAAATTGAAATAACAATTCAAGTACCAGAAGAATCATGATAGAAATGACACTCCACATTTCCCATCACACAGAATGGTGGGGGTTGGAAGGGACCTCTGGAGAGCACCTGGTGCCGCCCCCCTGCTCCAGCCAGCAGGGGCACCCAGAGCAGGGGGCCCAGCAGTGCAGGGTCCAGGCGGGTTGGGAATCTCT
>JAAGNO010004280.1:0-18017 GCA_033439905.1 Ceryle rudis | reverse complement strand
TAGCTCTCTTGTGGAGCGACCTCTCCTCTGTCTTTCCCCACAGATGGAGCCTCAATTAAATTCGGAAATACATTTTTTAATAGGACTTTCACCTCAGCTCCCTCCCGGGCTATTAAAGCCATTATGGTAGAGTTAAGTAAAGAACTAGCGGCCAGGCAATAAGCTTGAGAGCCTCTGTTGCTGTCATCATATGTTTATGGCACAGGCAATGTTTGCTTTATTAAAGATTCAGAAGCCATTTCCGAACGGCTCAGTTCTGTCCTTCCCATTAAAGACTAGGCCCTGGTGAAGGAGGCCCTTCGTGACTGCAGGGAAAAAAATGAGGAAGACTGCTCCGGAGATGGGGAAAAAAGTAGGATGAGGTCATTGGGAGAGTCTAGGGCCATGGCAGGAGTCGCTCCATGGCAGGAGAGAAAGAATGAAGAGGCCAAGCAGGAAGGTGCACCCCACAGCTTTACATTTATTGCCCCTGGGTGCTGCAGATAAGGGCTGCAGGGTTTATTCACCCCTGGTCTCCAGGAGTTGTGCCAGCCCCACAGCTCCCACAGGGTCACATAGACTGCTGGCTTGTCTCAACCTAAGGGCAAATCCCTGCCTGGCCCAGCCACTGCATCCAGCTGTGCAGAGTGAAGTCACACCAGCTGGACTTGCTCTGAACCATGAGGGATCCTCACTGAGTACCAGGCCCCTGGAAGATACCTTTCCCCACAACATGACCTGTTGCTCCATAGCATGACCCCCCATTGCCCTGTGGCATGACCCTCTTGCCCTGTAACATGTCTACCTTGCTACATAGCATGACCCCCTTTCTCCATAGCACAACACCCTTGACCCAGAGCATGACCTTCCTGCCCAATAGCATGACCCCTTTGTGCCATAGGATGATGTCCTTGTTCCTCTTGCTCCATAGCATGACACACTTGGGTCATAGCATGATCCTCTTGCTCCACAGCATGACCTTCCATCACAACATGATCTCCTGGCCCTGTAGCACATCCACCTTCTCCCATAACATGACCTTCCTCATTACAGAATCATCTCCTTGTCTCACAGAATGGCCCTGTTGACCTCATTGCTGGGTGTAGGCCCAGACTGTTCTACAAGTGCATCCTGCAGCCTGTGAAAGCCCCACATCTCTTGTCTGTCCTCAGTTTCCTATGCCAATGGAGATTGTGCTGCAGTGGAAACTTGATCATCTCTTGCTGCAGAGATGATCTGAGGCAGCTCCTCATATGGAGATGCAAATCCTGAAGTGGGGCTGTTATGTCTAGGGTGAAAATTTTGCAGATTAAAATAAGGCAGGAAAGGCTATTTTAAAACTACTAGCTTTGAAAAGGTGACCTATAATGCCCCAGAAAAAGTTCTGGAGATGATCCAGTAGAGGATCAGCATCTTCCCCTATTGTCTTTTGGACCATAAAGCACATACACTTCATTAACATTCATGTCCCACAGAAAATAGGGCACAGGGATCAAAGGAGGTCCCCTGTCCACCACTGCCCTGCTCCCAGACCAGGTCCACCCTGGGTCAGGTTGGACATGCATCCACATGGGTGACACTTGCTCCTGTGCAAAGGAAGGTGGTTGAGTATTCTCTGGGGACCACACAAGAATGGGGGGGAGAGTGGGGCAGGCAATCCTCAGACAACACTTTTGTCCCTGTTAGGAAGCAACTGAGGATGATGGGTCCTGGGGATAGGCAGGTGCCTAGCAGATCCCTTCTCATGGCAGCTTGCATTTTGTCCTCTCCCAGCAGCACTTTGCCCACTGGGCAAACCCAAGACAGATAAGGCAGACAGGACAAAAGGAAGTGGCCTCAAGTTCCACCAGCGGAGGTTTAGGTTGGACATGACGAATAATTTCTTTACTGAAAGGGTTGTCGAGGCTGCTCAGGGCAGTGATGGAGTCCCCATCCATGGAAGGGTTTCTAAGCAGTGGAGATGTGGTGCTGAGCGACATGGCTTAGTGGTGACCTGGCAGTGCTGGGTTAACAGTTGGACTTGATGACCTTAAAGATGACAGCATCAAGGCAACTCCTAGAGCAAGAGCTGACTTGGGTTCAAGTATGTAGATAGGTTTTTACAGAGTCATACACATGGAGCTACCTGCATGGGGGTATGACAGTCTGGGACTCAAGCACCATCCCATCCTCTGCTGGCATGGCTTGGGGTCATGAAGAACTGGCCAGTCTGAGGGCAGCAGGATTCAGTGTGTACCAACTCTGCCCTCTAGCGCAGTGCTGACAGGTTACATTTCCACCAGCTGCTCAACCTGCTGGTCTCTCCTGTGCAGCCCCCACTGCCTTGACCTGGGGGTTAGTACTGGGTCCAGTCTTATTCAACACATTCATCAGTGACCTGAAAGAAGGGACAGAGTGGCCCTTCAGCAGGTTTGCTAATGACATAAAACTATGAGGAGTGGCTGACAAACCAGAGCTGCGCTGCCACTTAGTGAGACCTGGACAGGCTGGAGAGCTGGGCAGAGAAGAACCTCATGAGTTCAACAAGAGCAAGTGTAGGGTCCTGCCTCTGGGGAGGAGTAATCCCCTGCAGCAGTACAGGTGAGAGGTTGACCTGCTGTGAAGCAGCTCTGCAGAGAAGGAGCTGGGAGTTCTGGTGGATAGCAAATTGCCTTCGAGCTACTAATGTGACCTCACAACCAAGAATGTCAATGGTGTCCTGGCATTCAGAAGAGTGTGGCCAGCAGGTGAAGGGAGGTTCTGCTTCTTCTCTACTTTGCCCTGTTGAGGCCACATATGGGGTATTGTGTCCAGTGCTGGGTTCCCCAGTTCAAGAGAGACAAGAAACTACTGGAGAGAGTCAAGTGCAGACTACAGAGATGCTGAGGGGACTGGAGCATCTCTGTGATAAGGAAAAGCTGAGAACCCTGGGGCTGTTTAGCCTGGAGAAGAGAAGCCTGAGGTGGGATCTGATCCGTGCTAATCAATAGCTAGAGGGTGGGTGTCATGAGGATGGGGCCAGACTCTTTTCAGTGGTTGGCTTGCTTTGCCACAGCATGGCACTGGTCACTCATTGAGCTTGTTGTCCACCAGGACCCACCGCTTTGCCACAAAGCTGCTCCCAGCCTCTACTGAAACCCTGGATTATATTTTCCCAGAGAGCACCTTGGCAAAACTTTTAGGATCAAGTGCATCCCCAACAGGGATGGAAGGCCACCTTGTGGAAGCAGGATGAGTGCTCCCAGTAAAATTTAACCCCTTACTATACTGGGCGGAGCTCACTCTGAACTCAGGCTTCTTTACCCTAGAGGGTGCTGCACCGCGATGCTCAGCTTTATTTCTTGCACACATCCCCCATAAGGACCTCAAAGGATATATAGCTTAAAACTACTTTTTATGCAGTGCTTTGCAATGCACTGGTCTTCAAAGCACCCCAGGGACACTTCTACTCACCCTCGGGTGGCAGTCTCGCTGGGCAGGATGCCGGTTCTGCGAGGATTGGGTGCATTGGATGGGGTGCTGCTGCCCTCCAGTGGACTCAGACTCGAAAGGAAGGTGGTAATGGGCACTTTGCTTTGCACCGACCACATGGGTGCTCGGGAGGGACAAGGTGGGATGGGGGCCAAGACAAGGCACCAAGCTGACACATCATTGCTTCCCCTACTGGGAGCAAATGAAAGCCTTCTCTGACTCATCCTTCTCCTGAGATGACCCCACTGATCTGCTCCTGACCCAGTATTGTTTGAAAGCACCACCTGAAGTTCCTAAAGGGCCTCATCCTGCTAACAAACTGCAAATGCAGTGTAGCCAGCAGTGGCAGCACCTTGCACAGCTGCAGTGTCCCAGAACCAAACCGCCTTAGGACTGGGGGGCATCAGCCCAATAGCTGTTCTCCCTCTGTTGCCCCCAGGAATAGGCAGGAGCATTAGTCTGTAGCCATCAACAGCTCAAGAGGAGCCGTTATGGGTTACAGTGCCATTGAGCTGTGAAGTGAGGAGGCAGGCACATGGCCGCAGCCCCTGACACCACAAGTATGTTCTCCTCTTCTGCTAAGAGAGATATTGTGTACTTACCGGAGGAGAAAATCAAAACACCTTCCCACCACGCCGGAAGGGCTGATATATGGGCTGGAAGATTTTTTATTGTAGAACATGAAGCTCTGAGAGGAGGAAAAATACAAGCTCAAAGGCAGGAAATTGTGGAAGTCCTGGGGGTTTGCTGGGCTGTCCCTGATGGGTTTTTCTAGTGGTGGGAACCACTTTTTTTCTGTCTCCAGTGTCCTAGAAACCACTAAGAGAGAAAAAGAAACCCTCTTTGCACCTCATCTCTGGTCACAAGATGCCCCTAAGAGCTGCATTAACTGATTACAGCCCAGGATGCCTAGACCAAGGAGCATTGCACATGGCCTCAACTCCTGAGTCCCCTTGGAGCTCCTCTCCCCTGTGACAGAGGCTGGAGAGACCTTAAGTTCTTAATTATTATAAAGCCACTTTCACAATGGTTCTTGTGCTTCCTACCCATGTACCCCACCACCAGAATCCTACAGGATCCCTTCACTTTCTGGTCCAGATGAAGACAACAAGAATGGAGAGATGCAAGGAGGAGGCAGGGAACAAGAGTTTCTTGGTGATGGAGGACATATCTCATCTGAAAATATGTCATCAGAGTGGGGAGGCAATCCCTGCCATGGAGTCACGAGTTTCCCACATCTACTGAACGTAGGTGGGAAAAGGATCTACTGCAGCAGAACATCCTACTGTGGGTGGCTTGACAAAAATACTTGGTACTGCTTTGGGGTTGGTGCTATGTACAGGAGTTCTGATGCAAGGGAAACACTTTGTATTACAAAAATATGTCCAAAAACCGTCAGGTGCTGATTTAACCTACCTGGGTTGATAGACAGAAGAGGCTCCCCACCACCCTTTTCCATATTAAGCCAATGTTGAAAGCACTGACCCTAGTTCACTCCCCTCTGGGAGAGTTTAAACCCCCCTTGGTCTCTCTGAAGAGGAGCTACTCTGTCCTTTCAGCTCCTGTTGAGTGCACACTCTGCAGGTGAGGGGCTTGTCTGGCTGCCTGCCAGGAGCCATGGTCCAGCCCCACAGCCATGGACTTGGTCATTCTCCCAAGACAGTGAGGAGGTAGGGCCCAATGAAACACAGAACCCCAAGGGAAAAATAGGAGTGTTAGGGGGAGATTCAACATAAAGACTTTGCTGTTTACCAGCTACCAAAAGCTCTTCCATCACCAGTGATGTCTTTGTTTCCAGGGATGTGCTCTTCCAAAACCAAGGGGTGTGGAAACCACTGTTGTAAACACCTTTGAAACACAAAACCAGGAGATCAAAACATGCTGTGTGAAGCAAAGATGACTTTCTTGAATGTTTTCCTTTTTTTTCTTTCCCCAGAGAAAAGCCCATCCAGAATCCAGCCTAAACCCGACCCCCACCTCCCATATTACTTCCATGAAATAACCCATCCAACAAAGCCACCAGCTCCCATTACACCAAATGGGAGGTGGGGATGATGGCTTACCAAGGGCTGTCAGGCTGATCTAGATGCTTAGGAACCCA
This sequence comes from Ceryle rudis, assembly GCA_033439905.1. Lineage (NCBI taxonomy): Eukaryota > Metazoa > Chordata > Aves > Coraciiformes > Cerylidae > Ceryle > Ceryle rudis. Next base: position 12,487 of record JAAGNO010004280.1, on the reverse strand, counting down.
GTTTGCCTTGGATGAGGCTGTACAAAAGTCAAATGATCTCTCCCACCCTCAACAGCTCCAGATTTGGATAAAAATAACCCAAACCTGACCTACTCAGAAGCCCAGCCAGGGCTTGTTCGCCTCCACAGCTGGTAGACCCAGTCCACCTGTGACTCGCAACAGAGATGCACACTACGAAGTGCTTTTGAAACAGTGCTTTTTAATCCATAAAAAGTGAGAGTCCACATACAAATTAAACAAAACAAACCCACCCTCATTAGGGAAATTATCCAGCTCGCACAAAACACAACCCCTCCGTTAGTGCCAAAGGAAGAGCTGGGTGATGTGGGTGGTGATGTGCAGGCTCACCACTTGCGGAGGTTCCTTCTAAATAAATACATCTCCAGCTCAGAGACGTCTGTGTCAGCAACACTTTTAGGACTGGGGGAAGACGTTGCTGGGATGCTTTAATGGTGAGGTGGCCTTTTCTGTGAACCTACCGCCTGTCCTCACCACTCCTGCGCCAAGCAGCTGGCAAGATGACGTAGAAAAGCCGACTGCACCAGATGGCCTGATGGTGGCAGCCAGATCTGTAATCCGGTTTGATGATGTCTTGGTCTATGGAGAGGCGTCTGGGTCAATAACAGAGCTAGAAGCTTTCCTTCAGCATGGTTTGAATCATATAACGGTTTGTGTTGGAAGGGACTTTTAAAGGTCATCTAGTCTGACCCCTAAGTTCTCCTCAAATACAACACGGGCTTGGCACATGGGCATGGAGACACCTAGAAGTAATCATGGTTCAACGCCGGGGGGATGCTCTTGGGATGATATCCTGCTGCCAGTGTGCACTCGCTTCACCAAACTACTGCTACAAATTTGTCACGACTTAAAAAGTACAAAAATACAATTGCATCTCTGCTGGGTATTTTATACCTACCAAGATCATCCAAGCACTGAAGACCAGACAGCTCTTTAGCCTCCAGAAAAATAATGCACGAGGAAGAAATGAGACTGAGAAAATTTTGCCAATACATCTAAGTGTGCTTTCAGAGCCTCCCAGCATTTCCAGTACAATTACCAAGACGCATGTATCCATCAGCCCAGTGCGGGTACAAATGCTGACAGCACAGTGTTAGGGTATTAGCAACGTGTGCAAGATCCAACACCAGCACAAATTTAGTAGTTTAATAATCTGGAGGAGCTATCTTCCTGGAATTTTAATCTCATACCAAGAAAAAAACAACCCAAGGCTCTTAGCTATTAATCTACTCACATATTTAGGGCAATCCACCTCTACTGATTAAAAGAAGAGAGACAACAAATGCATGTTAAGTCTTTCCCTTCTCTTCCAAAGAAGCAGGCTGTACAGCTGGGCTCTTATTTGCTAGGCCAACCCAGGGGTCCATTAAAAATAAAAATCAAACACCCAAAAAGCACTAAAAAAGAAGTAGTCAAACCCCTCCTAACTTCACCCCTATTTCACTGGGACATCCCTAACTGGTACCGCAGCAGAGATGCACAGCCCAGTGCTGCCTGGGCAGGTCTGTGCTGGACTCCTTGATGGGGTCACCACAAGTCATCAATGCCCATGCTATCCCCCTCTCCTGAAAAAGGGGAGTTGCAAGGGACCTTGAGACAGAACTGCTGAACGATTTGGCTCTGCCAATGTGTCTCAGTGACCAGCAGCAGCAGTGCCACCTTCTACCTTTGCAGAGAAAGCCTGGGAGACGCTAAAGAAGGTTACAGCTTTTGCTTTAATGGCTGGGGCTTGGTTTGTCTGCTTCTCACACTGAGCAGAAGACACAAACCAGCCCCTGCTTTAGCACAGCTCCCCCCCCCCCCCACCCTCCCCGTGACCCCTTAAGAGCAAGAAAACCCCCCAAAAAATAAAAATGGAGAACAAATTGATGTTTCTCCATATTGTTTAGTTGAGGATCATTTAACACAGGAGTTGGAAGATGCAGGATTCCAGTACTGAGCATCGCTCGCCTCTTTGGAGAGGATCCGGCCAGCGGCACATCCCCAAGGCTGGGGGGGGGTTCCTTGCAGCACCGACACCAGTGCAGCCTGGACAGGCTGACTGGTGTTCACAAGGGTTCACAGGCAGCCAGCCTCAGAGCTCACAGGACACGACCTAACCCAGCAGCCGCTTCAGTACGTGACCTCATTGTCTCCCACTGCGGTGAAGGGGATGCCATAGGTGCTCTTCTTGCTCCGCTTGCTCTTCTTGCTCCAGACCAGCAGCGTGCTGGCGCTCTTGCTGTTCATCAGGCTCTTTCGGTTGTTCTCCTTGTTGCTCTTCAGCACCCCACTGCCCGAGGACATGGCTGCTGCCTTCTTGTCCACCTGTTTGGGAAGGAAAGCAGAGAGGGGTGTGAAGCCAGGGCAGCACTTCAGCTGCAGACGTGATGGTCCAGCATCATGGAAGCAAGACACCGGGGAACCTCTTCTGCAGTTTCCCACCAAAGGCTTAGGACACAACTTACAGCTTTTGGTCCCTCTGAGCCCTGAAGAGTTATCACACCGATCTCCACTCCTTCTGCCCCAGTGCTCTTCAGCAGCTGCACCACCTCAGCATGCTTGGACCACTTGCAGTCCTTGCCATTCACAGAGATGATGTAGTCTCCCTCTTTCAGCCCAGCTTCCTACAGTGGAAGAGAGAAGATGCACATGTTTGAGCTCATAGATGCCACTGCACGAGGTCTGCTCAGTGTCCACCTCACTCTGTAAGTCCCAACCCTGCAGAGATACAGGCGACAGGGAGGGTTGGGGTCCACCCTCCACCGACAGTGCAAGGCAGCTTGATACCTTCGTCATCCCAAAGATTTTACATCTGCTTTGCAGTGTGCATGCAAAAGTGAGATGCTCTACAGACTAGGGATCTTTTTTGCAGCTGTTGGAGGTGGCCATGCTTGATGTCCAGCAGGCTATAAGCTCCCAGCCCCATAACTTTTTGCAGCTTTGCAAAAGTGCACCCAGCTCTGACTCCTTGATAAAGGCTGAATAGTGAAGGTCTTCAGAAAAAAAAAAAAAAAAAAAAAGTAAATATTGTCTGCAAGCCTCAAACCTTGAGAAAACAGACTTGGCAAGGTTCTTTGCACAACCTTCATCCATCAAGGCATCAACAAGGCTCTTTTTGGGCTTGAAGGAAAGCACATGCCAGCTCTGGGCCTCGGAGACATCATCAGAGCTAGAAGCAGCCAGCCAGCTGTGGTGGAGGTTTAGAAACTTGTCCACACAGGGACACTCACATTTCAGTGTCTATCTGGAGTCCAATCCACTGCTGAGTGCAATGAAGCCCAGGGTACACAATTGGGGTCCAGATATGGACTGCATATGGTCTTTAAGATGATCTTAGTCTCCCCAATAGAGATGCAATCCTGCTACTAAGGAGCATGTTCCTACGGAGATGGTGGGCACTGTATGGCAGGGTTGATGTTGAACAGTGCTGAGGTAGGGGGAAGACCTTTTGAGTGTCCCACCAGGATGCTCCAGCAAGCTTCTGCTGGAAAACAATGTCATCCCTGATACATCATGAAGCTCATGGAATGAGTTTTCATTGAGACAACTTGCATTTCAGACTTACCATCCTGTTCCGCCTACTGCCACATCCCAAAATGGGGGAGAAGGGAGCTGGGTGCTTGCCAAAGAGAGGCTGCCAGCAGTGGAAAAAAATAGTTAACCTCCCTACTTTTTCCTTATCTGTCTCCTAAAAAACCCCCATAAAACTCAATTTTTTCGTGACACCCAAGTGCAAGCCCCAGCAGGGATGAGAACACCTGGGCACACCAATGCAGTTACCAATGTAGTGTTAAGACCTAAAATCACCTGGTACCTGTCAAGGCAACTCCTGACACCTTGTTTGCAGCATCCCCATGGGGACAAGAGCTTGGGGTACTCACAGCAGCACAGCCCCCTGGGATGACTCCAGCAATGAGGACAGGGGAGTCTCCTCGCAGTGTGAACCCAAAACCGTTCTCTCCTCTCATCAGGTGGACTCTCCGCACTGGGTACCACTTGTTTTTGGCCGAGAAAACAGAAAGGGGTCCCTGGGGTAAGGTAGAAACATAGAAAGCACCTTTTGGTACAAGAACAACTCTCTGAGGCTTTGCAATATTGCAAATCACCCACTGATGAGGGGGAGGAAGAGCAAGGAATCCTGGCTTTTGCATTTCTATAGGGATGTGATTTTGAGACCGTGTTTCACCCTGTCTGCATGCCCCCAAAAAAATCACAAAATCCCAGAGTGGAAGAGGTTGGAAGGGACCTCTAGAGATCATAGAATGGTTTGGGCCAGACCTCTAAAGGTCATCTAGTCCAAACACCCTGCAGTAAGCAGGGACATCTACAACTAGAGCAGGTTACTCAGAGCCTCATCAAGTCTTGCCTTGAATATCTCCCAGGATGGGGACTCAACCACCTCCCTGGGCAACCTGTTCCAGTGCTCCACCACCCTCATAGTAAAGAACTTGTTTCTAACATCCAGTCTAAATCTACTCTAGTTTAAAACCATTGCCCCTCATCCTGTCACTACAGGCCTTTCTAAACAGTCCCTTTCCCTCCTTCTTGTAGGCCCCCCCCTTCAGGTACTGGGAGGTTGCTATTAGCTTTCTCTGGAGCCTTCTCTTCTCCAGGCTGAAGAACTCCATCTCCCTCAGCCTGTCTTCATAGGAGATGATCTTGTCCAACTCCCCTGTTCCAGCAGGGTCACCCAGAGAAGGATGTTGCCCAGGATCACATTATTCAGGAGGGTTTTGAAAGTCTCCAGAGAAGGAGATCCCACAACCTCTCTGGGCAGCCTGTCCTAGAGCTCCATCACCCTCAAAAATTCAGATTTATGCACTACAAAGCTAGAGGTGCTTAAAAGCCAACATCAGATGTTGGCTTCATGAGTAGCATCAGTCTCATGCAGGTTCAGAAAGACCTTGGGAGGTCCTTAGAGCTTAGGTCTGGACATCCTCCTGGCATTGCCCCATTCCTGCAAAGCAGGAGGAGGACATCTGCGAGCTGGCAACAGTGTAGACACTATAATCCTGGAGCAAACGAAGAAGAAAGCTCCAGTGGGCAGAGCTGGCTCTTTAATTTCTCCCTTTAAGGGAAAGAAAAAAAAAAAAAAAATATCACCCAAGGAGAAATGATGGGGGTTGAGGTATTTCACTGTTGCCTGGCACTGGGGGATGCAGCCTGGCTGGGGTGGTTCAGCAGCAGGGTGCAAGATGGTGGGACAGGACACCTCTTCAGGGTCAGATCCCCATTAAATCTTTCCTATATTCCAGTCTTTTTCTTACTTTTCTAGTCCCACAGGACCAGGACATACCCGCCTGCCCTGGGGCTCTTCAAAAGCAGAGATGTCCAACCTCTCCCTGGGGTACTACACAGCCTTTGGGGTGCCTGGAGGATGGGGACAGCACAGCTAGGTCCCACCACAGCCTCAAAGCTCAGCCCCGCTCCCCAGAACCCTAAAGAGGGCAAGGATCAAGGTCTGGTGGGATTTTCCTGTGCATCCCAGCTGGCACTATCCTGGCCCCAAAAAGCTTCTTCTCAAGGATCCTCTTGGGTCCTCCTCAGGTAAAGCCCACCCAAAATGCCTGTACCCACTTCAGCATGTACTGGAAGAGCTTCACAATCCCTTTCAGGGACAGATCTGCACCCTCCCAGCCCTCCTTCTGCACAGGTCCCTGTCTGCAAGGCTGGGGGGGGCTCATCCTCCTTGGAAAGCCATCTGCAAGTGCAGCAGCTGCACAGGGAGAGGAAGAGGAGGCTGCAGGGAGGGAGGAAGCCAGGCAAGCAGAGCATGCAAGGGAGGAAGAGATGTCTGCTCCCTTGGGGCAACCTCCATGCCATAGCTGTACATACCAGCCTGTGGAAGAGGTCAGTCACCTTCACCTGGGAGAAGTTGGGGGACTTTATCTCTGGTTTCTGGTGCGTTTTGGCTAGTGGCAGGGAGAGAAAAGCACATACACTGGGGTCAGGTAGTTGCAGCAGCTGCTGCCTCTACAACATGCCCCCCAAGGAGGGGCTGGCATGACCCATAAGAACTGGGACCTACTCAGGTAGCTGCCAGACATGCAATGCAAATCCCCCATTCCCACCTGCAATGCTCCACCACCGTGTAGGGAGCTCCAGTCCACAGCAACATGCCATAAACTCACCATGGAGTCTGCCCACCCCATGCAACCTGCCACAAGTCCTCTCCCCAGCTGCACCCCTCAAAAAAACCCCAACACTTACGGTGAATGTCTGGGGCATCTCCAGTTTCAAAGAAGTCCTCCTCGTGGTCGATTTCTGAGTATTTGGTCAACGAGCGCTTGTGGGCGAAGGAGAGGACCTCTTGGAGGATATCCATCTTCCGTAGGATCTTGCACAAGCCATGGATCCTCATGGCCTCCTCGTGCTTCATGATGGCTTTCTTCAGGTGAGCTTTGCCTGCAAGGGAGCAGAGAGATCGCAGTCCAAGTGGAGCAAAGCAGCCCCACTGCCGTTTCCTTTCCGCTCACTCAGTTGCCCACGTATGAGAGCAGCCTCCGCGGCTGTGTCAACCCGATGTGACTCAGGGACAGCCCAGTCACGTTCCCAGTCTGCCAGGCATTCAACGTGCGCTAAATGGAGTAGGTCCCAGCCGTCAGCTCGAGCCCCTGATGTAGGGCTGGGAAGGGACCTTGAAGGGTGACCTACTTCACTCCCCCAGCATCAGTGGCAGGGCTGGCAGATGTTCCCAAAAAACTGCCGGTGAAGGAGCTGCCACCACATTGCGCCACCCCCGAAAGTCCCTCCTAACACTTAACCTCAATCTCCTCCCCAAATTAACTTCTCTCCATCACCTTGCATCCCCTGGGTAGGGGGGACACAGAGGACAATCAAACCCTGTTCTCCTGATGACAGCCTTTTAGCTTTGGGAAGATGCAATACTTCTCCCTCTTTTCTAGGCTAAGCAAAGACTTCTCCTTGCCCTGCAGGTCCTGCTTTCCATCCTCTTCGGCATCTGCTCTTGCTTTGCTTCTCTCAACTTGCCTTCAACATCCTTCTGCCCTTGTGAAAATGAAGTGGCCAAAAAATGGCCAGAAGAGATGAAATCGCGATGAGCCGCAGCTATCAATGCGAACATCTCCTTTGCAAGAGACTGCGACCAAGATACCCGTATCCAACGCTGAACTACCAGAAAAGATATTTTTATATATATATATACACACACACGTCTCATAGAAACACGTGTCATGTAGCATTTCCACTTTTAGGACACACGGTGGCAACATAACCCAGGGAGAGGGTTGGAATTTGCTCCAGACTTAGGAGAACAAACAGCCAGTGGCCTGAAGACCTCTGCATTCCCCCATGAGAAGCTGCGATCGAGGAAACACATTAAGGTTGAATGGAAACCAGAGAGCAAGAGACTCGCCAGAATAATTGTATCAAATGCAGATGATTGTATTTTATCAAAGCATCCGCATCCAGTCCCATCTGTGGGCAAGAAAGCAACTGTTTTATTGAGTACCAATATCAACTCCTGCTGTTTTCAGATCACTGGGATGTAGATGGTGGAATATATCAACATCTGACACAACATAATGTTATAAGACTAGGAGACAAGGGAAGGGAAAAAACAAACCATCTCTGCAGGGAGATGGTTTTAATGCCGTAAGTTTCTTCCTTTCCTTTAAACCAAACTCAGAGCTGAGACTGGCATCTGCACATTAATTTTTCATCAGCAGCTGTTGAATGAAGCCCATTGCCCCCAAAAGAGACCATCAAAGCAGTCTCCTTGTGCACGTCCTCTGCCTTCCACCCCCAGCAGTAAAAACTGTCTGGGCAGCCAGGAGGACTTTGCTGGGGCTGGCAACATGACAAACTCATTCCTGGCGGGTCCTGTCTCCTTTCACGTGTGCAGTGAGGGGAAAGAGCACCAGGAGGCAGCTTGTGGCAGAGGCAAACAGGAAGTGACACCCCAAAACCAGGGCGCTGAGCTTGCTATCGTTGCAGCCTTGTTGGGGAGAGGCTGCCAAAACACGACTTCAGCTGAATAAGCAACGCTCTGTTTTTCCCCCGAAGCTGAAAAACTGCATGGGAGGAAGTTCTTGTCTCTCAAGCCTTGTGATTTAGCTAAAAAAGCCGCCCCCTGGCATCTGCTGTGTCTTCTTGTTACCAAGCCAAGTCAGCAGCAAGCCTAAGCCAAAGAGCTTCCAGGATCTCCATGTCCCTATGGATTTCTCCATCCTGCATTGCATCACATTACCTGGCTCAGGAGACCTCAGTGCCTGAAGTTCTACTGTCAAGATCAGCTGGACAGGTTGGTGCAGGCACAATGAGTTGGTCCTCAGCACCCTAACAGGGAACTGTGATGCTTTCCTGTCTTCCCAGAAGAGGCTCTTTTCTAAGAAAGCCCCTGAAAAAAGGTGTCTTGGCATGGAGAGACTCACCCCAAGAGCTCATCACATGCCCTCATGGAGACCATGCCTGTACAGGTAGGCTTATGATGGAGCTCACTGCCTGTGCATCGAAGTTTCATTGCAAGAACCAGGGGCTTTGTCCCCACTAATGCACTTACCCAGCTTCCTCCTCTCCTCGGGGTCCTGCAGCAGGACGCGGAGTGATGGTCCCTCTGGCATGGTGACATGGAACTGGATAAAAGCCTTCTCCTGCTCTGGCAGTTCAGCATCAGATGCCACTGTGTGAAATAAATGGGTGGGGATGGGCTTTGAGAAGCCAGGGCACTGCTTGGCCACCCAGACCCCTGTGGCAGTGGAGACAAGGGGACCAGCAAGCCAAATCCACATTCATGTCGCCCCAATAACTTCAACAGCAGCTTCCTCTCACCCAACCACAGCCTGAAATGACCAAGACATCACTGATGGGGAGAGGGATGTTATCATATTGAAGACTGCACCAGGCTTTGAAGGTAAGTGCAGGATTTGTCCTGTGCCCAACACAAGTATCCAGCTCTTTTGCCTCCTTCCTTCCTGGAAGTAGGACTGGAAATCAAGAGCCCTGGATTTTCCTCACCTGAATGTTCATGACATGGAGTCAAGTCAGAAAACAACTACAGCACAGGAGCTGGTCAGAATAAAGTGTAAACTTGGAGCTGAGCCCTCCTTGCTGTGTGTGCCTGGGACCCCTCCATGAGAAAAGTGCTTGCAGTGCAACCAAGGAGGTCCTTCAGTGGAGAAACTAAGATGGACAGAGCTTGTGTAGGCTCTCCAAGCACCACATTAGGCTCTGTACCATGTGATTTTCACACTCTTGTTTCCAGCCAAAGCTGCTCCTAATCTGCTTTGGGTCACAGGGAGCTCAGGGCTGCATGGCAGCCTCCTTTTGGGGCCAGTCTCTTTTCAGCAGTGCCCAACAATAGGACAAGGGGCAATGGGCACAAACTGGAACACAGGAAGTTGCACCTAAACTTAAGGAAAAACACTTTTCCTGTAAGGGAGTCAGAGCCTAGACCAGGCTGCCCAGAGAGCTTGTGGAGTCCCCATCCCTGGAGGGATTTAAAAGACATGTAGATGAGGTGCTGAGGGATATGGCTTAGTGGTGACCTGGCAGTGCTGGGTTAATGTTTGGACTTAATGATCTTAAAGGTCTTTTCCAACCAAAATGATTCTAAGATTTTGTGTCAACAGCATGCTCTGGATGTAGCCAAAAAAACAACCACCAAAGTACTCTAAATTAGGCATCTCCTGAAGATTCTTGCTTCCCTCAGCACCTAAAGTTACTATGCCAGGTAAGTCACCTCAAAATTTTAGCAGAAAGATTTGTCCCTGTCCCTTGTAACCCCATGAAAACCCAGCTCCATCACCACCCTCTGCTGTTTCTGTCTTTAAGATGCTTCAGCCCCATGGCACCCCACTGTCTCCAGCCTCTTCCCCAGCAGCTCTCCTTGCTCAGTCCTGCTTCTGCAACACCCACGACACAAGCACAGCAGGAAGATTTTTGGGCAGGCTCTGGCACAGGGGAGGATGCTGGTACAGTCTGGCAGCTATGGTGTCACTGGTACAGCACTGCTTTTGGCAGACATCCTTCAAGAAGTCTCTCAGCCTGTCCTCCACCAAGTGAGAGGTCAGCATCACAGGTCACAGCATGCTTCAGCTGCCCACCCCCAGATCCTCTGCCTGACCCAAAGTCGCTTGCACAGGTGTTGGTGATGGAGCAGATGGAGATCATGGGTGGCATCCTACATCCATGCTCCAGCTGGCTCCATGAAGCCATATCAGCCCAACTCCTGCATAGCCACATGTACCTGCTGCCAGCACGTCACTACCCTGGGAGGCCCAGGGCAGATGGCCATGAGGCTGGCAATTAAATTCAAGTAGAACAAGACAATTTGTCCAGGGATATCCTGGCTTTTGTTTTATTTTTATTTTCTGCAACTCCCAGCTGGCCCACCACAAGGGACCAGGTGCCTCAGAGGATGGCCAGCTGAGAAAATCAGCACACACATGGTCAGCAGGCATCTGACCCCCCTGCACATTTACCCACCCATAGAATCTTAGAATGATTTGGGTTGGAAAGGACCTTTCAAGGTCACCTAGTCCAACTGCCCTGCAGGGAGCAGGAACATCTGGAATTAAAGCAGGTTGCTCAGAGCCCCAACCAACCTGACTCATAGCGGTTCCAGGGATGGGGTATTGACCACCTCTCTGGGAAGCCTGTTCCAGTGACCACCCAGCCTCAAAGGGGACAGCAGGTGGTATCCCTACAGCACCTTTTTGCCCATCTTCTTGGAAGGACTTTTCAAAACAGATATATGGGAGAAATATGCCCTGTGCATGAATTGCTAAGTCAACAGGCTGAGATCTACAGCTCAGAACATCCCCAAACCTTTAGGTTTTGTATCCATCTATCACATGCATATGTCCCATTATCACTTTTTTTTTTTTTTTGATTCCCTCCCGAACATCAGGCTTCCAGGTGGAACCAGCACCAGCCTCTGAGCTGTAACACTCACCGGGGCAGTCACAAAGAGCAATGGCAGCAAAGTAGTGGGAAAGGGCTTTGAAATGCTCTGACTTGACATGGACCATGGTGGTCCATGAGAAGGGAACATAATCCTTCACATGGGCCTGGGTCATCGTCTGGTGCACCAGCAAGTAGACATCTTCCACCTGTGGAGTGTCAAAAGACAAGATGTTAAGCCATAGGTTGAAATGTAGGACATCCATCAGGAGATGGTGACAACAGGCTGTCTTCTCCTGGGGGGTTCTGCTGGCCACTGAAGGATCTTCTCCAGTGTTGACAGGCCCACCACATCCTCTCCTCCCCAAGGTGCTCACCCTGGCTGCCTCCTGGGCAAGCTGCAGCCAGGTGAGGAAGTCATGCTGGGCACGCAGTAATGTCATCTTCTCAAAGACGCACTCCTGGACCTGGGCAACCATCAGCCGCACCAGCATGTTCAAGGAGGCAGCACTCATATCCAGGCTGGGAGCATTGGAAAAGTTTTCCTTCAAGTAGTTAAAGGCACCTGCATGAGGAAGAAGATCTTAGTAGCCACTGGGCTTGTAAGCAGGAGGACAAACTTTTTTGGACCATGAAGGTTTGCCAAACAGAAACACAGGAGGAGAAGAGCTGCCAACCCAGCTCACACAAACATCTCACCAAAACTGGAGGATAAAAAGGTCGAGGGTCCCTCCCTTGATACCTAAACCATTCTTGTGACCACAGCTTTCTTCTCCAAAACTTCTTTCCCCCAGCTGTCACAGATGGATCACCATCTCTCCTCTTCCCAGCTGGAACACCCCTACTGCCGAGCAGCAAAAGAGTGCCCTTGGGGTGGCTGTTTGGTCATCCCAGCTCCTCCTCAAAGCCCACAGAAGCAGCATGGTGCCAAGTCGCACTCGGATCATGGTCCCTTGGAGATCCCTCTTTGCACAACTGCTCCCTCCCCTCCTTGCACTTGTGAGGATCATTCCCACCCCGGGGAAATGCTGCCTGCATGCCCATGGGGAGCTAGAGGATGGAGGAACCCACTTACCGGCTGCCTTCTGAAAGGCATCGATGGCCTGGTTGAGCCCCGGCAGGGATGCGCGGTCCTGCCGCGCTCCGATCTGGGTGTGCAGGGCTCCTATGTTGAAAAGCACACTGCCTTTCTCAAAGGCCAGTGCCCGCTGGTGGGATGGGACTCCCGTCAGGGAGTCGTACCTTGAGAAGGGAAGAGTCAACAGATGCCCATCCCTGAGACCTTACCCACCAATGCAGGAAGAGCCTGGAGGGTTTTCAGCGCTCTACATAAGCTCATAGCCACCACTCCCATCATGGCTCATCCCAGTGGGGCACATGCTTTCCCCTCCCTGCCTTAATTAACCCACCCAGGCAAAAAGCAAACCCAGCTGCCCATGTCCACCAGCCCCAGCTTTGCTGCTGAGGTGGTGATCCCATCAGGGAAGCATGCCCCCAGCTGCCTCCCTGTTTGTGATGCCCCAGGTGGGATGGGGAAAGGTGTACCAACCAGTGGAAGAAGACACCCAGGCTTTTGTTAGGAGGGAAGAAACGGCTGTCAAGGAAGTAGAGCTGGTTGTAATAC
>JAAGNO010004279.1:41715-77087 GCA_033439905.1 Ceryle rudis | reverse complement strand
AAAAAAAAAAAAAAAAAAAAAAAAAGGACCCACACAAAAAAAAAAAAAAAAAAAAAGAAAAAAAAAAAAGAAAGAAAAAGCTCCTTCCTGCACTACATAAATATTGGCAAGCTTTTAGTCCTGTCTTTCATGCTGAGCCTATTGGGCAAACTGGAGTGAGTTTGTGAGCTTTTCCAAGGGAGCCTGAAGGGGTTTGTTTGCCAGAGATTGACTCTCTGGTGAACAGATGTACTTTAAATATACGTGCTTAAGAGGTATCTTTTTTATCATGATTTCTTGCTATACATTAGAGCACAAATCAACGGACGAGGTCCTAAAGCATTTATCTATTGTCAAGAGTAAACCTTCTTTTTAGACTACAGCATGTCTGGTGCACCTTAGCAGGTTAGGAGGTTTCCGTAAGTCTAGAGGGCAGTGATTATTATAGAGGCATTAACATTGTAGGACTAATTGGAGTTCCTGGGTGCCCTGTTAAAATAACCCTTGTCATCATTTATGCTAAAGATGATACCCCTCTGGCAGGCTGCCATAAGACAGTTCTGTACATCTGCTTTTAACCCTTTTGCTTTCTGTCATTAAGAGATCCTAACCTGCACTGCTGGAGACAGCAGGACAGTGTCTGAAACTGCGGGTCCGAGGTCATCTCATCACCCGTGTCTGTCTGGCAGGCCGGGAGGGATTTTCACGAAGTCTAGGAATCTGATTGCCAGGAGAGACTTTGTTCTTAAAACAGCTTGGGTCATTTGTTACTTCTCTGTCTGTTGTCAAAAAGGAGTAATTTATTTATTTATTTCTTTTTAAAGGCAAAAGAGAAGAAAAAAGGTTATTTACTTAATATTTTGTACAGCACAGGGGAGGGTTTGTCATATGATGCTACAACACTGGAAATTAGTAATTACTTTCAGGCATACCAAAACAGCAATGAATACTAGAAATGTGGACTGTAAAGTGCAGGAAGTAACAACAACAACAACAACAAAAAAATGAAAACAAAACAAAAGCCTGACCTGCAGGTGCACTTCTTAAAATGGCATAGAAATCATGATTTGTCTCTTAAAAGATGTGTGAGTGAAAGTAGTGCTCAAGTGCACTGTGTGAACGAAGCACGATTAGTGTTAACTTTTGCCTTGTTTCCTCGTATACTCTTTTCAGAGCACACACAAGGTGATTTGTTGTTGATGTTGAGGGCAATTAAATATTTTTGGCAGGACTAAGAAAGTTTTACTGTTAACGAACGAAATTATGTAGCTGGTACTAAAATGGCTTACAGTGAAGACATCTGCAGTATGTATTTAGGTTCTCATGCCTCCTGCTACACACAACAAATCAGGCAGGACAGAGAGAATCAACTTCTCTTCAGTCAACCTTGTTATTTCTGTAGAAGGTAATTCTTTAACCTGTATCTGATCAAGCAAGATAAATTTGCATTTCTGCTTTTCAGGAGATGTGTGTTTTGTAGAACTTTCTCTTTTTTTGGGGGGAGGGTAAGGGGAAAGGACTCGGGGAACATGTTTATCAAATATTTGTGATGATTCTTGATGCCTCCTCTGCCTGTTTGTACAGGTTTTATTTACATAACGCTGTATAGACCCACCTACTGTACTATAACTCCGGTTTAATAAATTACATTTATTTTTTTTTAATAGGAAGTATGCTTCCAGTTTTCTGTGTAGTGGAACATTATGAAAATGCCATCGAGTATGATTCTAAGGAGGAGCATGCAGAATTTGTGTTGGTGAGGAAGGATATGCTTTTCAACCAACTGATTGAAATGGCATTGCTGTCACTTGGATATTCTCACAGCTCTGCTGCCCAAGCAAAAGGTAAATAAGATTAAGAAATTGTACGATGAATTATGTTTGTGGGGTCTTGGGGGAGGGGCAGGATTTCTTTCAGGAATGTGATGTAGATTTTACTACTTAAACTTCTTACAGATTCTGTCTCTCTTTTTCTTTTTTTTTTTTTTTTCTTCTTTAGTGTATTTTTGTTTAGTTAGTGCTTGTTTTGTTCATGGGGAATGTGGAGGTAGATTTTTTGTATATTCTATTTTTTCTTTCTTTTTAAAGAAAAAAAAAGACTTCAACTGAATCATTAGTATGCTTATTGACCTTAATAATCTGCTCCACTGAGGATCCACAAGGAAGTGTAAAGCATATTTGAGCAGATGGACTGTTGAGAGTCAACTTGCATTTATGACTGAATATCCAGCTCTGTTTCTTTTATTTTGTTCCTGATGGTTTTATAGACTGCAAAGTATTTATTTATTTTACTCAGTCCTTGTATTGCAAAAGCCTTTCTAATTTATTAGGAGGAATGTTATTGTATCATGTACCATTGAATTAATAGCAATTTAGGAAAAAATACTTCTATACATATTTAAAAATCTCTACTGTAGTGCATTTGTATAATTTCATAATATACATAACGCATATCCTCGGTCATGTGTGGGTGGTAGGGGTTTTTTTTTGGGAGGGGTGTGGGGTGGTCAGGAAGCAGGGGGGGTGTTCTTTTGTTTTGCCAGACTTAGGAGGACAGAAACAAAAGGTGGTAAATTTGTTAAGATCAGACAGTTCTTTTGTCCCTAGGAGTTAATGGTTAATTTTTTTTTTTTTTTCATTTTTTCTTTCCCTTCTTGTTTATTCCCCCTCCCTTCAAAAAATAAAAATCCCACAGGGCTTATCCAGGTTGGGAAGTGGAATCCAGTTCCACTCTCCTATGTGACAGATGCCCCTGATGCTACAGTAGCAGACATGCTGCAAGACGTGTATCATGTGGTCACACTGAAAATCCAGTTACACAGGTAAGTTGTGTACCAGTTCTGGGACGTGAACTGTTACTTGTCTGCTCTTACTGTTAATATTGCTTGTATTTAATTCCCACTGTGCTGTGTGCTCAAAGTACAAAGGCTTATCTAAATTCCTTTTTAGTTCCTCTAATTCTGCTTTAACTTACAGTATACTATTGCAGAAAACTTTTATAGCTCTGATACATAGATTTTCTTTGGATATCTCATTAAAACTATATTGCATTTTAGTCAATTAAATGATGCATTACAAGAAGGCGTTTTACATAAAGTTTACTTAAGAGAAAAATATTTTTGCATATCATGAACAATACCATCTGTGTGCATTTTGTAAAAGAATGACTTGCTCACACTTACTGTTGCTGTCTAGGTTCTTAAATTTCACAGTAACAAAAAAGAAAAAGAAAATGGTTAATATATTAATGCTTTTCATGATCAGTTGTGAGAAAGCATTACACCTTAAATTGTTTTACCAAGCGCATCAGAGCAGGAAGGTAGAAGTAACATGAAAAAATAGTCGCCACATGCAGCTGATGTATAATTCATGCATCAATACAGCAGATGTGTTGTATAAAGTAATTAACTAATCGGAACAATCAGGAGACCGAGAGCAATCTCCAGATGCATCTGCTTGATGCGCGAAATGAAATCTGTCTGTCTTAAAGGAATGTTCTGCAGCAGGATGCAATCTTGTAATAATCCCTTTTCTAATCTGTGTTTTCAAATAGTTGCCCTAAACTAGAAGACTTGCCTCCTGAACAATGGTCTCACACAACAGTAAGAAATGCTCTGAAGGACTTACTGAAGGATATGAACCAGAGTTCATTGGCCAAGGAATGTCCCCTTTCACAGGTACTTAGCATAACATGTAATAAATAATAAAGCACTATAGGCAACACTGATGTGAGATTTGAGATTTCTACAGACTGTAGCAAGTAGTACCCGTGGAGTGAATCTGCCAAAAATGCAAATTCATTTGACCACTTCATGATCTTTATAAATATGCCTGATTCATTTTGAACACAGTCTTAAAATGTTTCCCATGGGGAGTTGGGAAAGGTTGTTTACACCACACTAAAATTGTCTCACAACAAACTGGATTTTAACTGGTTTTTGTCTCCAGTCTTTGAACTGCTTTGATGCAACTACTTTTTTCAAGTACATGTGTTCAAGATGTTAAAAGGCTCTTTACTTACTGCTGTCAAAAGTACTATTGAATCTGAATGCTTGTTAGATAACCTACAGTAGTTTTAAATGCTAATTCATAAAATGAGACAGTCTTTGGCATTGCTGTATGAGAAGTGAATAAAGAATAAAGCTGTTTGGATGATGTGTTGTTGCAAACAACCAAAGGAAAACCAGTTAGTTATTAGTTCTAATCAAAATATACCTAAACAAAAATGAAACCTCAGTTTACGCATTGCTAAATATTGAACTGATGCTTTCCTCAAGCCATAGTTTTATTGTTCTTTTTTTTTTGCTATTCTTTTTGTCATTCTTTTGTCAAATTACCGTGAAGGCAAAAATTATAGTTCTATGCAGTATGGTATCTAATGATGCTGTGGTGGGAACAGCATACTTATTTTTACTTTTTAAATTTCAAAATGTATTTTGTTGTGATGCAGCGGAGACAAATTCAGTATACAAATAAATAATGCTGGTTGTTGTAGGGTGGGGGAAAAAAGGAAATTAAGGAAGTCAAGGTATTTTTATGGGGATTTTATTTCCCTTGCTCAGAATATTGGAGTCTTTGTTTCCAAAAGACTTCAGGTAATCTGTAGAGGAGTACTCTCTTTCTCTGTCTGTCTTTTCAGCTGATATATTAGCAGGCTGTTTTCTCATCACTCTTTTTTTTTTTTCCCCTATGGTTAGATTGTTTTCAGTGATGTGGCTCCAATATAGGAAGTTTTGAAGTGGAAATAATCAAAATTATCTTCACTGGTTGCAAACCATTCCAGTAATATGTCTGCAAAGTTATCTTGTACGTACCTACCACAAAAGCATGTGAGCTTTTGTACTGCTGTCTTATGGAGGCTGTTGATAATTTGGGATTTTTCTCCCATTTGTATTTAATAGCGCTAGTTTTAACTTGATAGTGATGCAAGTACATTCTACTGAGATGGAATATTTCATTTGCATTTGGACATCGTGTTTCACATAGCAGCTTCTGTATATATGTAGATGACGCAATGATAAAGCAGAAAAAAATGTTTTAAAAGGAATAATTTACTATAGGTGGTATCATGGCACTGAAGACAATTTAACAACTACACACTTAAAAAGTTATTCTTAAACTAGACTGAATTTTTATATAACAGTTTTAATGGAGAAAAACTTTGTGCCTAATAACAGTTCTTAAAGTTAACACTTGAGATGACCAAACCTCCAGATGTCAGAACTCTGATTTGAGGTTGGTTGTTTACCATATTGCACTTCTTCATTTGTAAAATAATAGGCTTAAAGCTGTGACCCTCCTTTCTGTTGTTAAAAACACACTTACTGCTTTTTGTCATCTCTATCATCACCAGCACTGCAGTAGTTGGGTTCAGCGTTTCTTTTTTTCTTTAAAGACCAATTCGCATTAAGCTTAACAAACATTTATTTATTCTTAACTTTTGGGAAAAAAAAGCTGTTACGGTGGTTGATCGAGAGCCCATCAGTCAGTCTAAATCTTACCATTTCCCTCCGGGAGCTTGAGGCAGGTCGTGTTGATTTGACGGTGTCCTTTTCACATGACTGAATTGATCTGAACGCTTCCCGCATTTGCCTAACTAATAACTCATTGTATATCGCTCCTCTGGAAGGGACACTGATTTAAGGGTGTCTGTGTTTTATTAAACATTTTAAAGTTTGTGAATTTCCCTGCAGTGGCATTGCTGCTGCAACAGAGGTGAGAAGTAAGAGCAGGTCAGGAGGCAATGCTTCCTTAGAAGGTCCAGCAAAATGCCAGCATGAGAGATTCTTGTGAGAGCAGAGACGTGGTCTGTCCTGTTATGTAGTTCCATGGGCATAGGTAATGCCATATGAAGTGCTTCATCACAAATGCAAACTAATGCAGTGACACTGTACCATAACTTATTAACACTGTTATGGATATAATTTATTAACCACAGAAAAATGACTCAAAGTGGAAACGAGAGTAGTTATCATTTTCTGTCACTGTCATTAGTGGTGCTCTATTTTGTGTGGGTACAGAAAGATTTGTTGTGAAGTATTTAAGTTGTTGTGCTCAGTGTGTGTCATCTGCGAAGCCCCATCTAAGCATGGAAAACAGAATCATCATCCTCACTTAAGATTTGCTCTATTTTCTTAATTAATCTTGTATTGTGTATTATAAAATTGCTCATATTTATTCAGAATACTGATATTCTGTGTAGTGGAAAAAAAACAAACAAGAAAACTATTTTGGTAGTGCAAATATATTTAATACCTTGAAAATGTGAGCAAACACACTTGGAGATCCAATTTGTCTTAATTTCAGAGGTTTGAAAACTTAACAGCATCATCTACATGAGTCGGTTTTCTTTCGTTTTCTTTTTTTTTTTTTACATTTGCTTTCTTGTCCAACTAATTCTTTGGGGTGTACAGGTATGACCTCTTCATGCCTTCCTTAGTAAAATATTGCTATGACTCTTAGTTTCATTAGGAGAGTTGAATACATTGTCTCTTTTGAAGCTGCTGTGATTGTCTTGCTCTGTGACTTCTGTGACCACCCCCAAAGGCCGGGTTTGTCACTCAGTATAGGAACCCTGCATCACGGGGAAATCCCTGTTGATAGAACTTTGAGCGCTCAGGATGAACCAGAGCAAATGCATGGCTCTCAATTGCCATGGAATCGCAAGCATCTATCCAGAGGTTTAGTCTCAAATTTTTGCTGTCAAGCAGGCAAAGTAAAAGGATGCTGCAAATCTGCATGGAAAAGCCAAGCCTGTTCCAAATTATGCGCTGCAGTGTGCATTGTCATACTTTACTCTGGGTTTGCAGATTTTACTGCTAGAGAATCGCAGCATATGCAGATGCCAAGTGAAAGGCTTTTCACGTTTGATACGCACAGTTCGCTTAATATCTGCTTCCTCTCCAGACCTCTTTTGATGAGGAAGGTAACTTGGAATCTAATCTAGGGTTCAGTTTTGAGCCATCTTGAGCATGCCATTAAATTGGTGCATCTCATGAGTGGCCTAGATCTCATTTCCCTCTTGTTTTGGCTCTTCAGTCTCCAAAGGGTTGTAAAGAAATTGTTCTACCATCAATTCTTATTTCCACCCCTTGCACAGAAGCTCTACTCAACCTCAGTCTGTTGGGAGCTACTCTAAAGTGATCAGCCAGAAAGGCAGGCCTGTTGCTTTTATTTATTTAATGTTAGTACTTCTATCTCGCTACTCAGCCTTAGTCCTCGCATTTTCATATTTCGCTTTCAGAGTTTTGCTCTATTCTGGTTTTTAGTGCAGAAATTTCTTATTGCTTCCACAGTTAAAATAAGTGAAATTCTATAGACTGTATTTATTAATAGGGTTAGGGGTGTGTGTGGGGGCGGTTGTTTGTTTTTGGGGGTTTGGTTGGGTTTTTTTTGTCCCCACTGAAGTTCTTGTTTTCCGTCCTGTCCCCCCGGCCCCCCCCCCCCCCACCCCAGATAAGCTTTTATGAGGGAAGGGAGAGTAACATGGGCTGTTGGCCCAAGAAAAGGCTGAAAATCCTTTTGATAATTCTGGAACAAATGCACTGTGTGCTTTTGAACATTTAGATGTACCCCTTATCTTGAGTTCCTGTAACTTTTTTCATGAAAGGAAGATAAGTCACCTACCAAACGAAGAGATTGTAGAGATTAATTAGTATCTGGGCACTGCTTTGAAAATATGGCAGTGATCAAATGACATTGACTTTTCTACTGGTACTATCTCACCTGATTTCTTTTTTATTTTTATTTATTTTTATTTTTCCTACAAAAAGATTTTCCAAACGATCGTTGTTAGTATTCGCAAACAGGCACTTTATCAAACCACTGCAAAAACACTTCTGAGGCACAGTGCTATTTCTCTTCCCCCCCTTAGTATCCTCAAATACGAAGGGCTTTTTTTTGGGTTGTGTTTTTTTTTTTTTTTTTCCTTTGCTCAACCTTTGAAGCTGCCCGACTCTAAGGACACCCAATTGTCAGTGCTTTACAGGTGAGAATTTCCAGGCCTGATATATAGTCAAATCTCAAATGTCTTAGTTGAGGTTTGTTTGATTTTTTTTTTTTTTTTTCAATTTTGTAGACAACATAGAATATTTCCATGGAATATATCCAGAGGTTGTGATACTTATGGACATAGTCATTTACAGACATTGCATTACAATTTATTTAAAATTTAATAGTGTGTGTTCCCTGCCTCCCCCCTCCCCCATGCCTGTATGTCTTTTACATTATTTTGCTCTTGATGATGAAGGAATGGCATTTTTTTAATTAGAGAGCTACACTCTTCCATTCTGTGAAATGTATGCACACAGAGAACAAGTGCTGGTATGATATCAAAGTCTGAATAGTTTTGCACTCGAGAAAAGCGTATCTATCCTGGCTACTTTTTCATCAAACTTCCATGCTGTAGTGAATTACTATCTGCATCCAACACAGGCACAATATAGATCATATACTTTCCTTTTTTTGTTCCGATACCCTGCCCTCAATTTGCATGATGTTTTATGCAGACATTGTGCAGAATTTATCTGATCGGGCAGAGATGCCAGACAGAAAGCTTGCTCAAACATCGGTGTTTCTCAGTTCACCTGATCTGAAGGCATCTGGCCATCATAGCAAATAAGCAGTCTAATGGAAATCTTCTTGCATTTCCCCACTGCTGTTCTGACCATCCCAACCACAAAAAGTTGCATTTGCTAAAATTAAAATTGCCACTAACCAAGGAATGAGCTCATAAGAGTTGCCAAAATACATACTTTTTATGAGCAATTTTTAATTCATGCTTTACAAAACTGAAGGTGTTTTTGCCCTCCCCTTTCAATTTTACCTGCCTAGACCTGAGATCAAGTCCTTGGATTTCCTTTGTTGCTTGTGATTCTCTTCTCTCCTCCTCATCCTCCCCTCCCCCAATAATTAATAACTGTAGTGAGGAATGCAGCTCCTTTTTCTACTTTAGAAGTTACTGTACTTTAGATTTTAAAGATGTCATTAATTATTTCAGGGAAGTAAATCCTTGAGGGCCTGGGCTCAGGTTTTGGCAGGCCTTTTCAACCCACCCGTCAGTTACTCAAGAGCATTCACTCTGATGTCTTTTCAAGCTGATGTGGTATCTGGATTTTTAAAACATTTTCAATTAACAGTTAAAATTTATGCCCATGGTTTTTAGTCATCCAGATAGAATGGGCAGTACAGAGCCTATTGGTGATGGAATGGGGAAGGTGAAGCATTGCATATTGGTAGAGCTGTGTGAGGACATTCACAGGATACTCAACCTTTCAATGGCTTGAGCTTTTCATCACTGATTTCTGTTGTTTAGATGCATCTAAACACTCTCAGTGTTAAAGCTTCCAGTCTATCTGCAACAGTTTTATATGGGCAGCACCCTACTGCGGGAGAAAATACGTAGATTTTTTTTTTTTTTTTCTGTCTCTTTGTTAATTTTAACTATAATAAGGATGTCAGAGTGGCTTTCTGAAACAGTTACGAGGCCTGGACTTATTGTGGGGAGGAGGGGAACATACCTTGTTTCTCAAATAAATGCAGTTTCTGACTTCAAAGGACTCTAACTTGTTAGCATGCCCTTTAGAATGTGTGTTGTCATGAGGTCTTGTATTTCTGCTTGTGAAAAAGTGGATTTATTTATTTAGTTATTTATTTTTAATACTCCTAACATCAGCTGTATAAAAGTACAAGGAGCTGTCTTCTTACAGGCTCTCCGGTGAACACAGTTCATTCTTTTTAAGAAATAACATTTCTGGGACTGTACTCCCCTCTTTCTGTGCCACTGATTTGGGATTGTATCTCAGCAATTTTGAGTACTGTGTCATGTGGATAATTATCTATCTTATATGGACTTCAAGTTTTAGGGAAGTGACAGAATAAAAAAGGAACACAGCACATTTTTTTCTGATACGTTTTCCTTTTAAAATGTGCGTGTGTTGCAGAAATGAGCCTTATTTGACAGTTGTTTTCACTCTGTGGACTTGAAAATGGTATACAGAATAACTCGCATTTTAATACTCGCATTGAGATTCTTTTTTGTATATATGTATATAAACCCATGCTTTTTTTTTTTTTCTTTTTACATTTAGTGGGTTAAGAGGCAATCAAGTAGTGCACTGCTACAAAATTCTGTATTCATTCATTCGTGTTTCTCACATAGTTCTTAACACAGTCATAGCAGAGTCTGAACCCTGATTTATTTATTTTTTTCCATAACTTTATTAGGGGGTTAACAAGCCAGTCCTCCAGTGTTCTTTAAAGCAAGATTGCAAATAAGTCTTTTTTGGTTGTTTTTTTTTTTTTCTTCTTATTGGCAAATTGTTGGCTGTACAGTACTGCACAAGTATAAACAACATGAGAGATCCTTTAGCATAACATGAGAGAGCCTTTAGTCGCTTTGCTCCCTAGCTTTGGAACTCATTGCCAATTGAAGTAAGGAAAGCTCTGGCTGTTGGGACTTTTAAATCTAGACTTAAAAGTTATTTGTTCTGTTTAGCATTTTTAAAATGATTCTATTAGGAATTGTATGTGCTTCAGTTTTAATTTTAACTCATAATGATTGTAAAGCACCCTGGGATGCTTGCATGAAGGGCGCTACAGAAACCCAAGATTGTATTGTACTGTGTTGTAATGTATTGTATTATTACATGGTGCTGGAGTTGGACCACGGACAATTCATATAGAAAGCATTTGAATACTTAGCTAAAGATAAGAAGTGTATGTGGGGGGATACTGTCTCTTTTTGCTTCTTTTCCCCGTTTTCTGTCAGTTATTTTATTAAACTAAATTAACATGGCAGTTATTCCCTAAGAAATGCCAGCATAATTTACTGCTGCAGAGGGGCTCAAAATGTAAACCAGATGATAAACTAAAAATAAAAAAGTCCACATTAAGATTTAATTGCACTTCCCTTTCTATATTACGTTCTTATGTAAAATACATTACAAAATAGTACTTTCTTTATCACTTCCTTCACTTTTAACTGGATTTCATTAACAATAAAGAAATACATTGTCTCTGCTTCAGTAATGTTACTTGACAGTTAATCCCTTAACTTGATGTACATGTCTTTAAGATTTTTTTTTTATTATTTTTTAATATTTTCTTTTTATCAAGAACATGATAGCACTGACTGGAGCCAAGTATTGCACAATCATGTGATTTGCAAGTTTCCCAGCTCCGCAGCTTTGCCAGTGCAGGTCAATTCACACCTGCCACACTTATGCCATTCTGGTACTCATGTTGCTTTTCCTCTGTGATTGTCAGAGGTAGGGAGAGTTGTGCGTGCGGCTCCTTCCTTCCCTCCTCCCTCCCCACTCCAAATGTGTGGTAAACCTTGTGCATTGGAAGTGTCTGCGCAGGAATTAAATGGAGTTTAATTTCTGTCCATTAGGAAGCTGCTCTCCACATCGCCAATTAAGCATTCTACTTAAAGGGCAAGGAGATGCGTATGTCTACATCTTAATCACTGCTGTGACTGGTTTGCAGAGACCTTCCCTGACTGGTTCTCTTATTACTAACAGTGGTGGGAGGCACAGAGATCAGTGTGATTATAAAATATCCCCAAAAACTGAGTACATTCTGTAGGTGCTATATAGAATCACTGTCAGCAGATTTAAAGCTGAGGTACTTCTGTGTTAGGGGATGCAAGGGTGTGGGCATAAAGATGTGTTGGGAGAAAATTACTTGTATTGGTAATATTTTTTTTTTTACCAGACAGGAATGAAAGCAAAGCAGGACCTGCTTACTCAGAGGCAATGCTAATAGATGAGCAACTCACCTTATCAGACCAGGCTCATTGTGCGTCTCTGCTATAATCCTAACTTAAAAGAAAAGAGATGCTTCTTTCAGACTCTGAGCAAACCTCGCAAAGCTTTCTCCCTGTCCCCACTTTTTTTTTTTCTTTTTAAATTAATAACTAGGTTCTTCCTTTTTGTTTCGAAGAAATACGGTAGGAAAACCTTAGGCAAGGGTGAGCTTTGTCTTTCTTTCCTTGGACACTTATTTAAGAACAGCACAAATAGTATCAGATTCCCCTGGTGCCTCGCAGCAGCGATCAAGGGACAGGTTTTTCAGGACAGCAGCAACCTCAGACATGCCTCACTCTGAACCATGGCATAAACAACTCAAAAGGGAAAAGTTCTGTTTCCCAGGAGTAGGAACAGATGAAAAGTCCTCATATGCACCTGTCTCTTAATTATTTTTATTTTGAAGTACTAAGGTTTCCTACACTGAGAGCTGTAGTTCTTTTATAAGGTTGCACCAGAAGAGGGAGGAGACTGTGCTAAAGTGTAACCTGTGACTGGCTGAGCCACCTTTCTGAAGAATTTCATACCTTTTAGTAAATTATCACAGAGGGTGGGTTTCATGATGATGAAAAACTGAGGCACTTGCAAAGGACATTAGTGTCAAGGGCCTTTTTAGAGATGGAGAAGAGATTTCATCTCCCCGAGTTTAACTAGTGTGTTTTGTATTTGAATCGGTGTATCAAGACTCAGAACTCGGGTGTGTGTGTGTGTATAACAGTAAAACCCCACTGAAATATACTTGCCAGCTAGTATGTCCCCAAGCTCTTAAAGCTGTTATTCTGCACATTTTGTAAGGATGAGCTTTGTGTGCTAAGCCTAATGTAGCTACATTAGTTAAATTTATATATTTTAATATAAGGGGTAACTAAGAAAAAAATTTTTAATAAATAGACCTTAAAAGTTCACGTGTGTATTCCACATGGAAAGCCAGCTGGAACATTTCTCTTTCAAGATACCTTCCTTGAATCTCGCATCTTTTTATGAATTCTTCAGAGCATCTATACTTTTCACAAACTCTTGTCAGTGAAAGGCAGCAACACAGAGGCAAAACTAGTATCTTGGCTAACATAGCTGCTTAAAATATCACCTTCATGGGATTTTACTGAGTATAAGTTGAGAATCCATAGCAAATTTCATATTATAACTCTTTTTTTTTTTTCCTGACAAATTTTTACATTTTTCTCAGGACAGAAGGTAGTTTGTTCACATGCTTTTGGCAGTGTAAATATCCTCATAGAATTTGGGCCTCTATAATTAAGAACAATCAGATGTACAGGTGGTTCATAAAGAGGCACGTGGCCTGAAAAGATAAATCTGATGCTTAACCATTTAAACAAAGGATAGGCAAGGGATGTTATTGGCACTAAAGGGGCATTTAAGCGAGCAATCAGAGGCATGAGAGATGCACTGACTAGGAGCGGAAATCAATGAAGTTCAAACTAAAAGCTAGTCATATATTTAAAAAAACCTGAAACAACACAACCCCCCCAAAAGGTAGGTATCTAGTGAAAGCGATTACCATGCAATGTGGTGAAAGATCCAGGGCAAGAAGCCTTGAGGTCGATATCAGATGTTTGCTCTAGCTGGGCCACAGCTAACTTGACTCAATTCAGAAACTGTTAGGTGAACATCTAGGGTCTCCCTTAATGTAGAGTCCAAATAGATGCTTGAAAAGGTCCCTTCTGGGTTTAAAAATCTGCAAAAACCTGTGTGGAAAAAGGAAAAGCGATCAAAGGAAAAGCTTATCCTAAATACCAAAAGAAATTCAGCAAGACAACTGTTAGTGCTACTGAGTCTGATGACTTCTTGTCTGGACATTGTGCCTCAGGGCTCAACTTCATGCCAGACATCAGATGCTTTGCCTAGCAGAACAGTGGAATCCGAGAAGAGACTTGCTGAAAATCATGTCCTATTTCCCAGCAAGGAAATCTTCCTTAATGTGGTGGATAATGCTAAACAATTTTGAAGAGCCTTGTACAAAAACAGCAGTGAAAACAACCATTGTGGCTGGTTGGAGCTAGAACAATTGCCAGTATCTCTATCAGAAGAATGTATGTACTTCATTCTGTGGAAAATGTACCCAAAGATGAATTTAAGGCATTAAAAGATCTAAAATATCCCCTATAACACAAAGCATTTGCATTAGGATTAGCATTTCCAGATAGGAAACAAGTTGGAAACACTCTGACTTGGCTGGAACAGAGGGGCTGGAAATAAAAGCGATTTGCTTGAGAGGAAGGCTGAAGGTGTCCCTTACTTCATGTTTTCACCAGATCAGTCTTTGTGGTCCCCAAGGTCCCACCTCCTTCAATCTTATTCCTGTACAAGAAATGCCGGCTTCCTCTCTCCACATCTACTGTGCATGATCTTGAATGTCCTCCTGGGCTCCAGCTTCCTCTGGGCTCATTACTGACATCCCAAGGAGAAGGGGCAGTTAGGTGTGCAGGCTCCATGTAGTGCTTTGCCTAGAACAGGAACAACAACAGCAGCCTGGAGGGGGGCTGAGGACCCCGTCTCCACGTTGCAGCACTGGAAAGGAAGGATGGAACTTAACACTAGAGTAGCTCAGCTCTTCAAGTCCTGTGGACTTGCAGTCCAGCCGTGGTTGGAGCACAGGTTCTGGGTTTGTCTTCAGTAGACATTGTGCCTGTGTTTCTCCAAGACAGCTTTGTGATGGGCACCGAAGTAGGAGCAATGGGGAGAGCCCTTGAAAATGTGCATTCACAGTTCAAGTTAAAAGAGCAGTTTAAAGCAATCTAGCGACTTTATAACAGGTTTTTTTTTAAGAAGATTCCTGGCTTTCCTTGCCTGCAGAGCTCTCAGGTTTCATAGCTCTTCTGGCAAAGGCACTTGAAAAATCAAAATCTTAGGGTGTAATAATTCACCCTGCAAAATACAGAACCATTTTCATTCTGTGAGGTAAACCAAGAATTGACTTATTAAATAATGATTATTTTGCATTTTACATCTTATTCATGCTGATTTTAGAAGGGTTTAGCAAGGACTTTAACTACTAAGAATGTGTCAGTTAAAAAATGGTGCATGATAAAAATCACAGTTCTTAAAAAGATTCATATTGGACATCTGACAATGAAGATAAAAATGTGTTAGGTCTCCTTAACTGTTATAGGTTGAGGTTGTGACTTCTTTTTCCATTTTTTTTTTTTTTTAAAGTAAAGCACTATGTTATAAAGCTTGTAAAGGAGTTATGAAGTTCTTAAAATCTGAATTGGCATTTCCCATCTACCTGTCTTTCTTTCCTTTAAGCTTTTAACCTTTGTAGATATAAGACTAATATCTTTGGAAGCAGCTTTTTATTTAATCTTTATTTATATCTGTCAGTGGGAGATACTTGGAAAACATTGGGAGAATGCTGCTCTGTCATGCAGCAACTGGGAATTTACATTACAAAATGGTAAAAATAGTGCAAGGATCAGTTCCTTCACATGCTGAATCTTCATTTCTGATTTTCAAAATCTTCTCCTATGTGGGTATATTTCTATACATATATAACTATATATATGTATATGTGATTGGAGCTCTTTTTGGTTTATATCTTGCCTCGTTACATTCAGTGTAGCTTTATGCTAATATGTACATTTATAATACTTAAAGACAAAGCAGAAAACGAGGAGGAGATAATTTAGGCTTTAGAAGGATAGGAGAAAGAAGGAAAGACGTGCTCATGTGTTGGAAGAAAAGCTTGTGCCATCTTTTTAAATCTGTCTTTAGGCAGTTTTAACTTATATGACCAGCATTTGCCATGCAGATCCTTAGTTCTGACCCTGGCAACAGTATGGAGGTCAGATAGCCATCCAAGTGCAGTGCCAAAGGCACAAACAAAAGTTTTTTTTCGTCTCTGTCCATCTGTGGGTTTTTCCCTTATCCTACGTTTTTATAGGGCGTATGACAAATTCCATTGCATTACTAGCTGTAGTTCAAGGTAATGGACCAAGGTATTTAACATAATTCTTCATATGCAATGAAACTGTCCATCTGATTATTCCTTGTCCAAAAACACAGCTAGTGGCTGGATGTATTTGGTCTGCTTTTATTTGGAGTGGCAGATGATAATTCTTTGCCATACCAGAACACTAGGAACAGCATTTTGCCCTGGTTGGGTTTTTGCAGTACGTGGGCTGGCGTAGGCTTAGGCAGGCTAAAATCTTTTGATTTGGGGATAATCTTATGTTATCCTGTTGGGGCTTGAATGTTCCCTTCTCACTGGAAAAATGTTTACGTAGAGCCTCCTGATAAATAAGCACTCCAGAGAGTTCAACTTGTGTTAAAACTGATGCTTGCTATTTCCATGCAAACAAAAGCTACAGATAGTGCAAGGATTGCAGAAACAAAGTTCCTCTGTCCTTTATGAAAAGATTTCCCCTCCCCCCTCCCAATCTTTAAGTTCTGTTCTGTTCTGCAAGTTTATCACTATTCAGATTAGGTCTAGGGACACAGGCTCTTAGCTTTTCTCTTTTTCTTTTGTTTGTTTGTTTATTTGTTTTTTTTAAAGGCATGTTAGTGTTGTGGGATTGGAACATGCTACCCTGCTGGTGTCTCGGGATGGAAAGAGGAAGACTTGTAGAGAAAATAGAATAGAGCCTTAAAAGTTTGGCTTTAAAAAATGGAGCCAGTAGTTTGACAGATTGTTCAGTAAATGTTCATTTTATTGAGAATTATAAAAAAGGTGCTTAACGCTTCTGTGCCATTAATATAATACATTAAAAGGTTACTGTCAAGATTAGTGTTTCAGCTCTGAAAATTGACTGTAAGGTTTATGGGCAGCACTGTTCATAGTCTGCTTGGAAGACGAGGTATCTTCCACTTATCACTTGACAAAACCTTTAAGTTGTTACAAGGCTTTACGGTGAAAAACTTGATAAATAGTAAAATGTAAATAAAATCTCATTTGAAAAGCAGGAAAATAGTTGCTGTCTGTCTTATAGCCAGACTTAGCAAATGCGGGTTTGAATGTAAAACAGTTGTGAAAATAGCCAGTGTCAAACTAGTGCAAAATTAAACTTGTGGGGTGTTCTGTTTTCAGTGCCTGTTATTGTTGAAGTACTCCATTTCAAAAGCATGCATTCCTTCCTACAGAAAAAAAATCAGATTCCTTAGTTGAAATTAATTAGCATTCAGAAACCAGATAGCATGTTTTTGGGTATTCATGAGATCTCTGTTTGAAAAAATGTTTTTAACTTGTAGAAATGTGTTGCAACACACAGATGGGAAGAAAAAGGGAAAAAAAAATCTCTTTAGCAAGCACTGTGTGTAAAAGGAATATTACATTTTGCACGCTCCTGATTACCCTGTGTAAACAGTTTTTGACATCTGTCTTTATAGTTTTCGAGGAGAGGAAGACTTTGTTAAAAGAACCGTTTTTATACAGCAGTCACCATTTCAGTCTTGCTTTACCTGTATTATGAAAGCAGATGGTCTGCATGTCTTTTGAATATTTATAACTATCAAAAACAATCTCTTGCTATTCACCCTTAGGCTTATGAGATGTCAGGACTGTTCTGGTTGAAAAAAAAATCATCTTGGGTGTTTACAGAAAGAGGATTACATTAAGCTGAAATGACTATACATTTTCCAGTTTAATATTTGTCCATCAGCTGTTTAATCGTATTTAGATAATTGTGTAAATAAGTTGTTGCAGCCCTTGCCCCTTCCAGTGAGCAGGCTTGAAGCTTTAAACACCAATGAATGAGTTGCAAAAAAGCTTGGATTTTTTTATTCATAGTTAAAAAACCTGGAAGGCCTAAGTAAGTTTTGGTTACAGTGCTCCATTTAAGGGAAATTTTTCATTTGCAAAGGAATCCCCGATATCTAATTCAGCCAAGTTGTTTTAGGAAGCTGCTGTATCTGTTACTCTCTGCTAAGTCTGCTACCATGTATTTGTTCTGTGTAAATACTGCAGCCCAGCTACCCCTTCATGAGGCATGAAAACAACCTCATTCTGCCCATATAAAAATAATTTTAAGGTTATTTAGGGGAAGTTTTGGGACTGTGGGGGTTAAAAGCTTTTTTGACTGGAAGCTGAGCAATCACTGATAACAGATTTTGCTGTGGTTGGTTGATTTGGCAGAAAAGCATGAACAGTTTTGGTTTAGATGATTGAATTAACCTGATTAACATTGTTTTTGTTGTTTTGCAAAAAGGACAACAGTATACTTTTAGCTATGCTTGAACAATACTTCACCTGGTTGGAGAGCAGTGTTAGAGGCAATGATTCAGAAATGCCTCCCTTGTAGCACCTGCATCAGTGGCTGCAGCGACCAGCCAGTACAAAAGGCTCGGGTTCTTCCCTGGTCTTGCAGATGTGCCTTGCTTTAGGTTCTGGCACGATACAAAAGATGCCTGATGCTACCATTTTATCGGGTTTTATTTGATAGGCATATGAAAAGAGTTATTGTTGAGATTTAAGATACTTCCCCAGGGAGCTCATGAACTTCTTAGAGAAATGGTGGTGTCTGTTTTTCAAATCTCTGGTATTTAATCTTCCTGAGAGAATGGGATTTGGTTCAAACTAGTCTTGGGTGAACCTCAGCTGAACTTGAGAATGAATTCTACCCCTACCTCCACACAGTTGTTTGATGCCTAATTATAATTAACTTATTTGGCTAAAAAAAGAGCACTTGGGCTGCAGCAGATGGTATCATTCCAGAATAGTGGGATTTCTGTGAAGGTGGCACCATTTCAGATGAAATCTCATGATCCTCAGAGCAGGACTGCAAGTGATGTGATTGGGGGGCAGGAGGGATGGAGAGAGGGGAAAGAGTGAAAATTGGTCTTGAAGTCTCGCAGCTTACTTTCAAGGATGAACTTCTAGGACATATATTAAGACTGCAGATCTGTGACCAGTTTTTGCATTCTAACAATCTTCTTTGCAATGTGAAAAAGAAATCAGATTGAGTGATGAATGTAATGTATTTGAATATTTGTATGATATATTTGTATTCATTGTCCTTGTACATGGAAAGCATCTGCCTCTGTGCCTCACAGATAAGGAATGCCTATGTGCAGTACTACCTGATTATGATGGGCTTCAGATACAGTCATTTTCATTCTGATTATTGTTAAGTATAGGCCAAGACATAGGGAACTCCTCACCTGTAATGACCTGGTAAATAAGAATAACTTCAGTATGCCTCCAGTCTAGATTGTGGATCTCTGACAACCACTGACTCATAGAGTTAGCCTTCACTTTTAGGCCCTAATCATAGTGGCCATTCATATATGTAGATGGCCGTTAAAATACATAGGAATTCTACAGCAATAGGAATTACAGAGGAATTTCCATAGCAAAGTGCATCTCTCTGCATTGACATGACTGCAGGTTTGATCACAATAAATAAAGCATAGAAACAATGAAATGCAATGTTACGGAGTCATTTTGAGTTAACAAGGTAGTTATATTTTATCCGGCTTGTAAAATTTTGCCTTCAGTGAATTAGTAAATAAATCATTGATTCCTCTTGATGAGGATTCTTAGCGTAGGTAATATCACTTGAATGTTTGCATGAAGTGTTCTTGAAGAAAAAGCAGGATAATTTTCATTTTAAAATCTGTTGGTAATGTCTGGGAGTTTGTTTTGTTGTTTGGGTTTTTTTATCTACTTTGAAGAGCTGGAGTAAAATCCCAGTATTAGCCACCAGAGCCTGAAACTCACATTGTGTCTAAGAAGGTAAACTTCCTCGCAGTGTTATTTAAACAGACCACTCCCCTGTTTGCTTCTAAAATAAAGTCACTGCATTAAATTGATTCCTGAAGAAGCAGAGGATGTCACAAAGTGCCATGTCATTGGCATATCGTTGCTGTAAATGACATGTTTGTTAGACAAACATCTTCATCAACAATAGGTAATTTACTAAAATCATTATTAATGTACACATTTTCGTACTTATGGAAGTTACTTGGGTAGAAGACACCTGAAAGGGGCAAAGTAAAATGTGAGAAAACCACCTTGTAGTCTAAATGACAGCTAGAAAATAAACAAAAGCCAGTGTGGGATGGTAGCCCATTACATGTGCAGCTCCCCATTCCGCACATGTGTGTGTGTACAGTAACTGCATCCATATAATTTACTAGTTCAGATCCAAAGGACTTTTTAAATCATGCCTTATGTATCATGTGCTCACGTTTGAAATGGTTTAATCTGTAAAAGAGCTTAAACAATAATTTTCTGAGTATTAGGCATTAATGATACTGCTATTATATTGGAAATTGAAATTGGGTTCAACTGAGCTTGGTTCAGGTCATTCAGAGTAGAGTTGCAGTAGTCTATTAAGATTTCATTCTCCTTTTATACCACTGACAAAAGGCTTCTAGCTAATTTCAGAAATGCCAGATTAACATCAAGGAATGGTAAGAATTTTGGTGATTCAGAGAGATATGAAAATAACTGCCTGGTGAGTAGAGGGTATCCACATTTGGCATAAATAATACTGCCTCGTTCTAGCAGTTCTGAGCCTCCGCAAATAGCTTGTTACTGAGTAATCTGATAGAAAATGGTTATAATGAACTTCACTAAGATCAATAATCAGGGTACTTTTACTCAGAAGCTTAACTAGCCTTATAAAAGAAGACTTATAGTAATGTTTATGGCGGTTTTACTCCAAACTCTTTCTTCCAGTGGTTATTGCAGTTTGTGTAACAAAGGGTTGACGCTGTACATCGATTTTATGATGGCACAAATACAGCTAAATGTTACATGCTGAATAGCAAGGAAACATAATAATCAGGGCTTTGTCTTCTTGACTGTCATTCTTTCCTCAGTACGCTGGACAATTCCTGTAGTTAAGCTAAAAGTAACTACTTTCCACATAGAAATCTAAAGGGTGGTAAAGTTCAGTCTATTGAAATTACATTTGCTAATTTTGTTGTTCATACATCTTCTAGGGAGTATAATTTTCAAGTTGGAGCATTATCTCATTTTGCAAGGCTTAGTCTTAATTGATTTTGTAAAAGAATGTACTGGAACGGAAAGTTTTATGCATTGTAAATTCCACTATTTTAAAATTGGTCAAAACTGAGCAGAAGGTAAATTTCTCACTCTAGCTATCTGATATCTCGAGAACCTTTGAGAAAAAATAATCTCTTATCAGCCTTTGGTCTATTTTACAGCTAATACTTAGTTACAAAATTAGACATGACAATAAGAGCTTTTCATAAGCCTGTTTCTTCTGTAAATCACTCAAAATACCCTGTTTAGGAAAAGCAAGTCTGGGTTTGTTTTGGGTTGTTATATATGTATTTTATCCTATTCTAAAACTCCTTCTTTTAATCCTGCTAATAGGTCATTCATATAAACTTTCATCCTGTGATTTTTCTGGCGACTGCTCTGTGATAAGTGGCACAAAGGGAATGGGCATGGTTAACTTGCAGCATTGCTTGCATTTTCAGAGTCAGTGTAGGATTTGTATGCCTGTAAACCCACGTGGGTGTGTGAAGGGTAAATCAAATTTAAAAACAGAAATAGCATGAACAAAATGCACTTTTGGTCAGCATCTTCTGACCAAAGCCCATTGCATTGCCTTATGTTTCTTAGTCAATAACTTTTTTCTTCCCTTTGTACATCTGCTTTTTTTGCTCTCATTTACAACATGGTTTGGTTTGGTTTTATACTCAATTAATGATTTTTTTTTTTAAAGGCTTTGGACGATGGGATTAAAAATGCAATATAGTTCTCAAATCCTAAAAATATAACGGTCTCAACAATTGAATTATTTTGTGCTTTGACTTGTACTGCTCTGTATTACAGGATTTTTTTTTCTTTCTTCTCCCCTTTTCACACAGAGTATGATTTCTTCCATTGTGAACAGCACTTACTATGCAAATGTCTCAGCAGCAAAATGTCAGGAATTTGGAAGGTGGTATAAACATTTCAAGAAGGCAAAAGATATGATGGGTAAGCAAAAAAAAAAAAAAAATTGCCGTGATGGTGGTTACATACCATTATGTGTCACGTTGAGGTCTGTCACAGTCACGTAAGAAGCCAGGTCCCTTCATGATAAGTTTAGGATGCTTTTGATGAGTAGATGTAGAAAGTACGTATATAGTGAAAGAATTCATTTAAATAAATATTTGCTATTGAAACAGCCAAACTGACTTGGGTTGTCAGAGATGTAAAGCTGTCATTCTGTAAATCGAGAGATCTTCTACCACCCAGAATAATTGTTTAAAAAACCTGTTCCTGGAACTGTGATGGACTGATTTTTTTAAATGTATGCATTTTTTTTTTTCTTTCTCTGGCTAATGTATATTTAAAGAAATAGGCTTCTGTAACTATCACTACCTTCCAACAAGAATGCTATAATTTTTAAAATATATTTTAGAAAATAGTTATTGTGACAATTGTTTGCTTGTTGTAGTAAGTACAAGTAAATTGCTGGAGGAAACAAAAAATCCATCAGTGGGACATATTAATTCTGTAATACCTTTTATCTTTCTGTATTGTCCATTTTAAAAACAATTTCTTATACTTGTTAACATAATTTTGTATATCTTATGCCAGAAAATTTCTGTGTAGTTTTCAACAAAATTAAGAAATGGGACCTCAGTTTGGATTGCATTTTGAGTTTGACTTATCTTTCAGTATTTGAAGCAAAATCGTTCATCTACCAAAACTGGTTCCTTGCCTTTTATAGCTTAAGGCTCTAATGAAGACAATGCATCACTTTTGTGATAATTGCTTGAATTACTATTCCAAATGAATGGCCCACTTGGGTTGATCTCTACTTTCTGCTAGTGAAGGCAGCTTCTTTCCTTTATCTACTTTGTACCTCCCATGCAATACCAAACCCTTCTTCTGAGACCACCGAAGTCGGTGGTAAGACTACACTTGACTCCAGGTGGTCCATGTGCGAGGCAGCAGGACACCTGCATAGGAGGGTAACCTTTCCACAGCATCCTCTCCCACTTCCATCCCAGTGGTGCTTCTGCATAGGGCAACCCTGTGACATTTTCCTTCCGTGACCTGCTGAGACCATTCATTAACTGGGGACAATGAAGCCAGTAGATAGGAAACATGTGTGTGCGTGTGTGCATATTCCTGTGTACCCTAATGCTGGTGAGAGAGGCAGCGCTCCCCCCAAGGCCACACACGTGAGGAGCAGCGGGTGCTCTGCAGTGAGACTGATCCAGTCTATGGACACCAGACCTCTCTGCAGCACAACCATCTTGCTTTATATTTTTTAAATTTCTGCCCATGATAGGACAGAGGGGGAAGGCAGCACTGTGGGTGGGAATCCAGGTGCCAGTTTTTTCTTCTAGCTCTCATCCCTGCAGAGGAAAGGATGGTCTTGCACTGAATCGCTGTTAGTGAAGGTCCTAATTCCTGTGAAGAGTTCAGACACTGCCTTTTTAAACAAAAATCTGCTCTACTAGTACAAGAAAAAAATTGCTACAACACTTTTGTGAAGATACTAGAGTTTTGGTTTTTAAAAAGTGCATGTTTTCTGAAGGCTGTTTCCAGACCAGCATTGTGAAAGCTCTGGAGCTGAGATTGTTTAATATGACAAAGTGACATATGTTGATAAAAAGGAGAATCCTTTACATCAGCCTACAGTTATTTTATATTGTCTTATCATGCAGAAGAGGGGAGCTAGAAGAACTCTTAATAGTTTAAAAAACTGTGTTGTTAATTAAAAAGGAGGGTGTGTCGAGGCAGATGAGTTAATAGGAGAAAAAAATTCAACCATGTTGCAAGTCACTGAAAAAAACCCATGCATACATGGTTGCAAGATAAAGCAGCCCATCTGGGTAATTTACATAAATTATACTAGTTCCTAGCAGTCCCATACAATTGATGCAGCATCTAGAAATTAGCAGAGGGTCCACACCCCACCCTGCTTGTTACAGATTTCCAGTAGCTGGGAACTGCAGATGTTGTGGTGGGGACACCACAGGAGGAACAAAATCACCTGGGACTTCTTTCTCTCTGGCCAGGGTGTGCTTTTCTGTAGCAACCCTCCTTATCCTTTGCTCATATGCACTTAGCATTTCACCTGCATCTTCTGCAGCCCAGAGTGCTTTCTTGTCTCTTGTCTTTGCCCCACTCCGTCGTTGCTTACAGCCTGGTCTGAAGTCCCCTGCCTCCATCGTGGCGGGGCCATGCTCTGCAGCCGCACGCTCGCAGCTTGGATGCATTGCACCTTTGCTCCTTTGCCATATGTGGTTTCCAGTGTGTGGCTTTGCCTCTGATGTTCTCCTGGTTCCTCCAAGGGCCCAGTGATATTGATGGGCAGTTTGTTGGAAGGTTTTGGTTTTTTTTAATATTCATGACACCAGTATTTGTAGGTAAATCTGAAGGCAAATAGCCACAGCAGTGATGTTACAGGCCTGATAATCTAGACTGGAGTAAGCTTGAACCTGAACGCACCATTTTATATTGTTTATTTTTATTAGCATATCTTGCAAAGAGCATGGAGTTTGTGATTATCACTCTTACGCTGGCTTTTTTTAATGTTTCTTTTCCACTATAGTTGAAATGGATAGCCTTTCTGAACTATCCCAGCAAGGTGCCAACCATGTCAACTTCGGTCAGCAGCCGGTCCCAGGGAGCACAGCCGAACAGCCTCCATCCCCTGTTCAGCTATCTCATGGTAGTCAACCATCAGTTCGGACCCCGCTTCCAAACCTGCACCCTGGACTTGTATCTACTCCCATTAGCCCTCAGCTGGTAAATCAGCAGCTGGTAATGGCCCAGTTGCTGAACCAGCAGTATGCAGTGAACAGACTTCTAGCCCAGCAGTCCTTAAACCAACAGTACTTGAACCACCCTCCTCCTGTCAGTAGATCCATGAACAAGCCGTTGGAGCAGCAGGTCTCAACGAACACAGAGGTGTCTTCCGAAATCTACCAGTGGGTCCGTGATGAACTGAAAAGAGCAGGAATCTCACAGGCAGTATTTGCACGTGTGGCTTTTAACCGAACTCAGGTCAGTTGTCCTTTTTTCTTATTTTTTTTAAAATCTGAGCGTTCCTTCTTTCTCTTAAGTATCACTTTTTAAGTCTCGCTTCTCATTTCTGCCTTGTCACTTAGCTCCTGTGAAGGAGCCACACTTCCTTGCAGGACCAGTGTCCATGTTGATTCAGTACAGAAATCTTCACTGGTTGGTTTGTAGAAATACCTGCTGTTCTTACAGACACCTTGATTCCTCTCCAGTTGTGATGGTTTGTGAATAGCTGAATCTTCCCTAGAAAAGAAATGAATGGCTCCATGCAGAACCATTCACAGTCACCCAACAGATTGCCTTTTGTATTGGAAAAGTACACCCATACTGGCCACATGCACGCACTGAACAACCTGTTGTCTTTCACAGGTGTACCAGAGATGATCTTTTATTGTTTGCATTGATTTTTATTGTCATCCAGTGAAAGTCTTAGTAAAAATCTTTTCAGGCTTATGAAAAGATGTAAAAATAAAAGCTTTATTCTTAGATCATCTACTCTTTTCATGTATTTGTCTAGTTTGTTGCAAAAACAGTAGTTGCAGAGATTGCTGATGTCCAAGTCAGAACATATACGTATGCTTTCCAATGCAGAAAAAGCTAGCCCTAGCAAAGCTGATAAGTAACACTAAAATGTGTTATTTTTTACACCTGTTTTAGAAGCTAACCCTGTTATAATTTATTCTGGTCTATGAATTTAACTTGATGCCATGTTGCGTGGAATTTAATCATGCAGAAATTATGGAAGAAATGTCAGTATATCCAATGTAAATAATAAGATCTCAAAATTTTAAAAGTCTGTTTTAACAGAAAATAAAATGGGATTTTTTTTTTTAAATAGGAAATATTTAAAAAAGAAGTAGGTAAATTTGGTTTGGATTCCACATTTGTAAATTTAAGGAATGAGTCTTTGTCCATTGTAGGATTTATTAAAAAGAAAAAATAATCATCACAATTTGGGCTTCTCTTGAAATGTTGATGTATCTTCCTGCATAACTTAGAGAATAAAAATTCTGTTTCAAATGCAGAGGTACCAGGTTGGAATCAGCATGTCATTTGTAATTATTCTCAATTATTAGTGCCTTAAAAATTTTTACATCCTCCTTTAGCTAAAATAAAGGAGAGTCATGGTGTGAATTCTGTGTGTGTGTGTTATGTGTGTGTGTGTGTTTTTACTCTTGACAGTAATGAAGATTTTCAAGATCTGGGTGTCACACCAGATTTCGTGGGATACATGAACTTATGCAGGAATTACTTAATGTAAGTTAGGTCCAGGAAAGTGTCAGTTGTTATAGATACAAGTAAGTGATGTAGAGTTTTGTTTAATACAACATTTAATATTTTAACTATTGATACTATAATGTATTGAAGTAATAATAGTGGCTTCAAGTTACAATGGTTTGCAGCTGCCATCTTGCTTGGACAAAAAGCCAAGCAAACATTTTGGAAAACAATTAGTTTATTATATATTTATTTCTTTCTCAGACTTGGCCTAAAAGCAGCTTGGTTTTTTATCAACTTTCTCCCCCCTCCAACGTAATTTGTTAGGTTTTTGTCAGCTAGTTTTGCATACAGTTTTTGGAATAATGTATGTGCTTGAGCAGCATTTGTTACCCAAACTACAAAGATTACTTTTGACTGAGCATTGAATTTATATGACACAGTATGAGAAAATGCTCTTGAGATGTGATGAATGCAACTGCAGAACCAGATTTCTAGTGCAAATACTGATTCCTATATATTTTTCTTACTGGAAATGCTACTAAATATTTGTTTAGTTCAATTATTCCACAGAAGCTGTGGTTAACCAGCTTGGTAAAATGTGTTCAAAGTGACCCAAAACTGGGAGGAAACCCCAAAATGAACGTTGAAAACAAATTCTGTGAAGAGATAGGAAATATATATGTAACATATTTTGGCAATTTGCAACCAAATTTACTTGAAAGAACACAGACTATTATCACTATATCCTACAAATTGTGTTAGTTAATCACATTAGCATTTGCAGGTAGCTACTATTTGTTACGTACTGTAGCAACCATACGGAACAGAAAGGAAAAATACTAGGAGCCCAGACAATATTAACTTCAGTGTTGCCAAGAAATACCTCAGCATACTTTTCATATGAAGTATGAAGGAAGCCCTGCTGAAATCCAGTGGAGCTTATTGTTAGGTGCATTCCACCTTTGCAAAACTGAAGATTGTTAATTTTACCCCCAGTAACAGCTAATGCCCAAGTATAAACATAGGTAGAGATAACTGTGATTCTTACATGAAAACATTCAGATTTGTTCTGCTTGCTGTACTTTGGAATTCATCACTGTTTAATCAAGGATACATCACATTTAACTAAAAGTAGGGCAGCACTTTGATACCTGATGCTATTTAGAGGTTATTTTATAATACTGATGTAATATCTTTTGTCTTTTTTTTTTTTTTTTTTTTGCTTTTTTTTGCTAGAGCAAGTGAAAATGCTTGTTTAAATTCATATACTGCTTTCTGAGATAAAAAACTAACTCAGGCTTACCACTGACATTTTTGAAACTGTCATAAGCATATTTGAGCTGTGTCCAGGGACCATATCATGCCATCAGTTTCTAAAGGCAGATCTCACTGAAATCGGTTAGGAGTTCTGCATAAAAAACCCCTGATACTGAGATACGGTCTCAGATGAGGGAAGAGATTTGCTGTCACCGTAAAAGTTAAGGAAGGAAGTGAACTATAAACTAAGAGTAATTTAGCTTAATCTTTTGGCAATAAAAATGGACTTTGGTGGAATTGGCTGAAGATGTTGGCACCTCATGTTTTACAGACTTGTGCTCTACAATATGAATACAGAATTTAGTGGCATTTTTAGGTGAGAAGGGTGCATTCTACCAGCTTAGTGTGGTGAAAATGTGTCGTTCTCAGGAATGTGCCTCTCAAAGTTTAATCAAAGAGGAGTCCAGATAGCTATAAGTTGAATGAAAATTAACATGTATACAGGGGCAATAGAACAATTCTTGTAGGCAGCAGAAGTGATTTTGGAGGGTGCAGCACCTCTCCCAATAAGAAATTTTATAGTGGTCCTTCTAGGAAGGCTTCAGAGTGCAGTGGGGTCTGAAATGTTATTTGTCCTTCAGCAGTTACAATTCCAGCTCACTGACTGCAAAGAAACAGATTGAATCCTGTCAGCCTGTCTTTGTAGTGCACTATGTAGAAGTTTGTTGAGTCAGGATTTGTGCTAGCAGATCCGAGATTCACCTCAAGCGTGGCTATCTAATGAATCTACTGGCCTCTCTGGTGGCTAGGGTAAATTTGGTAAATGGAGCTGCTTATGTTTCAGTTGCTGTTTGACCAAATTAATAAGCATGATGTTTTTTCCAGCTGATGTCAGTGCACTGTGCAGACACCTCCACTCTCTTGAAAGAGTGTGTTCAGTTATCTCCCTGCACTTTGCTGATCAGAAAATTACACTTGTTTGGCTGAACCACCTTTGGAACCTTAAACAAACAAACTCCTTTACCATTTCTGTCCTATGTTTGTCAATGTAAACATGAGTCAGGAAACAGAAAGCTTGGGTTTCCGCAAGCAAGTCTGACTTTTGACTTGAAGGTTTCTCTTAACCTGGTGCATGTCAGGGTAATGTGTACATACTGCACGAGCAAAGAATTGTGTTAGTCATGGTTGTGGTTGGAACTGTGACTCGGGGCTGCCGGTGTCTGTGTGCACTTTCAGCTGTAACGTTTGCTGCATGATCTCAGGTGCTGCTATACAGCAGGAGGTGACAGGAGGTGACCTCTTGGCTCCATCTTCATGAAAGGAGGGGGAGTGCTTTTTGGTGCTTGTGCCATGTCTGACTATTGTAGTTTTTCTTCTACTCACCAGTGACAGTTTATCATCTCAAGGTTTTTGAGTACTTCTCAGTGTTTCTGCCAGATAATTTTTTTTCTCCTCTTGCTTTCGACTTCACCCCCATGCTTGTTTAAAATGTTAGCTGCCAGGATACGTTGACTTTTCTCATATGTGAAAACTTCTGTGTATTTAGGACTATGCTTATGCTAATTCTGAGCAATTGCTATTTCGAGGGAGAACACTTGGATGCAGTAAACGGCTCTGTGTAATTTTAAAACAAAATCTAAGTTTACACAAACCACCTTCTCAGGCACTTTTTTTTTTTTCCACTTTGTCTTTGGCACACTTTATTTTCCAGTAAAATGAAAAATGAAGATGGGTTATTCAAAATTGATAACAGTAATGGACCATCATGTAATGTTTTATTGAATTTGAGTTCTGTAAATTATGTGGTAGAGAGAAATTTGCCTGCTTAAGTATAACAGAAATTGCCACTGTATTCATATAATTCTTAGTACTGTAATTTAAGAAAAAGCACACTATCCATATCACTATTGAATAAAAGGTAAAAAGGTGCTATTAAACTATCATGACAGCTCTCCTCTTGCTACTAAGCGACACAGATAAATGTGTCTGCCTATAACTTACTTGGCAGGAATCCAAGCTTGTGGGTGGAGCTTATGAATAATCTTCCACCTGGACATGGGATGGGAGCACCCTGCAACAGAGAGAGCGAGCGTTCAGGGGTGTTCTGTGTGTTTGGGGGGGGAAGGATTTGAGCAAATTGCATTTTTCTTATGGGAGCTTTGAAGTTCTATCAGGCTGATAAAATCTATTTGAATCAGTGATTACATTCAAAGAG
The DNA here is from genome assembly GCA_033439905.1 of Ceryle rudis. Taxonomy (NCBI): domain Eukaryota; kingdom Metazoa; phylum Chordata; class Aves; order Coraciiformes; family Cerylidae; genus Ceryle; species Ceryle rudis. The sequence continues at coordinate 47,654 of JAAGNO010004279.1, read as the reverse complement.
AAGACAAACTGAGAGCCAGACAGGCAGTGTTTTTGTTCATATTGGCAGACACTTTCGTTTATCTCCATTTTTAAAGAATTCATAATTAGCTTTTGAAAGCCCCGGTAGTATTTACTGAAAATTTTTGTGCAATTAGTAATGAATTATACTTGTAATGACACGTAAACTTTCTTTTTTTTTTTTTTTTTTTTTTCCAGTGGAAACTGGTAATATTTTAAGAAAATATATTTGCAGTGCAAAAAGAATGCAAGGGAGGAACAGCGAGGAGGACTCTGAGCTTAACAGTGTTTATAATCTCTATGAAAAACAGCATTTAGTTTTTATGCAACCTGAGGTACAGTATTAGGAGATCACACCAAGACTTGTGTCCTTGTACCTTGGAAAACCAGTCCAAGCCTGGTAGAACGAACAGTAAATCTCTGCATGAGGCAGGATGTGAGAGCTGATGTTTTCTTTCTAGGATTTTCCCCTTTTACGTCTTGGCCAAATCTTTAGCTAAAGTTTTGTGCTCAGAAAACTGAAGCAGTAGCAATGAAGTAATATTTGAAGCAGGCAAACTGTATTGTAAGTGTTTGCATGCACCTGGTACTACACCTTATTTTTCATGTTATTTCCTCACATATTCTGACCTTTAGGTTCAAAGCTCCTAGAAGCAAACACCTCCTCTATGCTTTCTCCTTGCTCTCTCATTTTCCCTCCTTTCTCTGCATCTGTGTCCTCTGCTCTGCGCCTGGCTCATGCAAAGAGTCATGGCAGAGATGGGGGAAGGAGAGGGGAATATGAATACTTAATGACATTTCTAATCACCAAGAGGTGTCCTGCAGCAATGGTTATGCTGACAAATGCAGGAAAAATACAAAACCCAATTTTCTTTGTTTACTTATTTCACTGAGGGGGGTGGAAATCATACAAGAAAAGCAGCCTTTTCTGCATTTTTTTAGCTGCCCATGATGACAAAAGCTTATATGAGCAAATATTTTTTAATATGGACTAAAGTAATTTTCAAGTACATTTCCTGTGGCTGTTAGTAAGGAGTCTCCTCTCCTGCCAATGATCAGTCCACCTGAGTTTAGCTTTTTTGATCTGCTTTTAATCCCGGTGCGGTTGTTTTCAGCACAATATCATTCAGAAACCACATGTGTTTACACCTCCATCATACTTCCTGTGTTCTGCAGACAGCTTTGCCTTGTCTCCAGAGGCACAAAATAATTTTTTGCTTTCTTGGAGAACGAGTTGTAACAGTAACCGGGCCACTGACAGACTATAATAACTGTGAGTTTGATTACTTAGAAGTAGAAAAAAATGGTAGATGATAATTTAATTTCCATATTTTCTAGTAAGCACATTTATTATTAGGCTAATAATTAAGAAAAATTTTAAAACTCATCCTCCACCCAGGTGCCACTTTTGCCTGTAATTCATTTATTTACCTTCTCGGTAGTTTCTGCCTGGATACCAGAAAAGAGAAAGGATGAAGAGTAGGGTTTTTTTAATACTCCTCCAAATTATTTTTCTTGATTAGTACTGGAAAGACTTTGTGTTTTCCATCCCATTTCCCTCTTACGTTTGCAGGCACAGACAGGGCCATGAGGACCATGCTGTCCCCAGTGTAGTGGTTAGCACCTCCATCGTCATCCCCCTTGAGAGATGGAGGGTAAGTGCAGAGCTCAGAGCCGCATGGGCTCTGACTCTGCCTAAGCACAGCTACCTAAGGGCAGTGACTTTGCAACAGCACCTTCATAGGGGACTTTGAGGGAGGTGACAACTTCCACAGGTTCTGTGAGCATCAGCCTTGCTGAGAACAAAGATGAAATGATTACATAGAAACCTGGTGTGGTCTGGACAAGCCACTGGTGGTATGCTATTGTCTGCAGCCTGCCTATCTCTGTCTTGCTGCTATGGATGCTCTGTATGATTTTTTCCTCTCATTCCCAAGTGCTTGCTTTTATCTATCATTGTTGGACTCTTGACAGTGGTCAAAGTACAACAACGGTAAATGGACTTGGGAAACGGGACCTGCACAGCAGGTGCTCAAATAGATAGCCCAGGCAATGGACTAAGTGAGGATTAGGGTTGTCCTTGGGAGGAGAGGGGCATGATGGGAGGAGGAGAAAGGTGATGGAGGGGAAGCAGCCAACAGTGATTTTCTTCACTTTTTGTTAAACTCCAGTATACAACTCTCAAAACAAAATATTGACTTGTAAAAAAATATGGACCTGAGCCAGTTAAGCAGTACTTCAGGAACGTTGTGAGTTTATCATCTCAGATTAGTTGTGACACATCACTTCCTTTCAAAGACCTGTTTAAGTTGCTAGAAATGCAGAAAGCCACATTCTTAGGTTGGCTGTGCTTTTTGTCTGGGTAGCCTGAGAACATGCCAGTGCCATGCCTCTGGAATATCTGTATTTCACTTACTCTTAATGTCTTGCAATTGTCTGTCGACTATGAAAGATTTCATGGCAGGTTAAGCAAGTAAAAGGAAGGAGACCTATTAGGCAGATTCAGTTTATGGTTTATGTAAAACAGCTGCTTAATAAAATTAAGGGTACAATTGAAGCTCTCTCCTCTGTTACTGAAAATGCCATTAATACATTCCTGTGTGGATTGAACAGTGCATTTGCTGCTTCCATTCTCAGCCCAGTGGAAAGAAGAGGACTAGTAAGTGGTGGTTTTGCAGAGCTCGGTTTTACAGGCGCTCACCTGGCCTAATTCTCCAGCATAATTTTTTCATCCCTCCCTACAGGGCTTGCTCTCAGAAATCCTCCGAAAGGAAGAAGATCCCAAGACTGCCTCGCAGTCCTTACTGGTAAACCTTCGGGCTATGCAGAACTTCTTGCAGCTGCCAGAAGCTGAACGAGATCGAATTTACCAGGACGAAAGGGAAAGGAGCTTGAACGCAGCCTCTGCAATGGGCCCTGCACCTCTCATAAGCACACCGCCTAGCCGGCCTCCACAAGTAAACCACTCTCTCTGTCTCTGAGATTCGCTCGCTGTGTTTTCCCAATGTCCTGTTGATACATTTTATTAAGAAGAAAGCTTTTACTGTTGGGTTTTTTAAGTTCTCATAGAATCATTATTTGCAGTGCGTATCACAAATTAAATTGAAGAAATATAATGGATGATGGTAGCAGTTTATTACTAGCTATTTTCTAGTTTTAAGATAAATTCTATCCTTTTTGGCCTCTACAGCATTTTTTTTTCTCATTTTATTGAGATACAAGTTTTACTGGACCTGAAGATGCTGACTCTTAGCTGTCTTTTTTTTTTTTTTTCTTTTCTATAATCCTCAAGTGTTTTTAATGTTAGAGGTTCAAATAGGGATTGTGAATGATTTAGACAATGAACTGAGTGGGAATGAAAGCAGAAGTATTGAGTACATTGTATTGCCTTAAAAATTATCTTCCAGAAAACAAACAGGTAAAACTAAAGGGATGGGGGAAAGAAAACTCCATCCCAGAATGCTGGGCATGCTTTCACCAGGTTGAGCTACTGACAACTGGATAATATAACAGACTCACCACATCCATCACTCTGAAAGATTTGGATATGTTCATTAAACTTCATTCAGAATCTGTTCAAATGAAACTTCTATTGATTTTTGCAAAATCTAGCAGGACTGTTGGTTTAATACTCCCCAAATTATCAAGTTTGATAGAGTGGGATCCAGACATTGAATGGTATAGTCCTTGGGCCTATCAAGGAAACTCTAACGTAGAGTATGTGAGAAATACATGCGTGAGCCATAGGAACACATGGGATATCCAAAAGAAGAAATGCATTGCTGTGGCTCAAGGTAGTACCTATGCAAGGACAAAACAAACTGATCTGCAGATATGTGGCAGTCATGCTGTATACACTGTCCAGATTTGCTCTACATAGCAAGGCTTTGAGATTGTGGGAATTTTGCGATGGTTAAGCACACAAACAGCAGGTTTTTGCTAACCAGGCTTAGGCTTGTGCCTATGACTATGTTCCATACCCATTCTCAATGCTATAAATTCCTCAAGATTATTTTTCTAATTTTCTTGCAGCTAATGGGTATACTAAGGACCACACTAAATAACTAAGAACAAAATTGTAGGAAAAGGGAGGACAGAAGATTACTTTGAATTTCTGCAGTACTTTTCACAAGGAGAGAAAAAAATATTTAGCGGAAAGGACAGACTGGGCTAGTGGTCTAATTTTGTTACCATTAACTGAGTCTAGACTGTGAAACCCACTAAAGATAGGGTCCAAGATAAAGTATGAAAATCTATTTACCTAGTAATGCTTTAGTGGGAAATAGTTACATATAGATAACTGTGTTTAACATTTGAGTTTAATATCTGTACCTGCTCCCACAGCCCATGTAATTCAGAACAAAGGCTAACCCTCCTTCTTACCTTACCTCTTTCTGCCAAGGTAATGTCTCACTCTGTCTCAAGTGGTCTTGGGCAATTTCACAGCTAAAGAACAGAGCTAATTACAGGACCTTCCAGAAGGATGTCAGATCAGAGGTAGTCCTTGTATTGGTTTTAATTCACACTTTAAACCGTATAAAATCCCTTGCAGCCAGAAAGAAAGTGAGACTTAGGGGTTTTCTTAACTAACAAAACATACTGTAAGTCCAAATTTAGGGGATCGGAGAGCAGGAATCTATCTGCCTCTACTATGCTCTTGCTCGTAATTACACTTCATTTTTTTTAGTGGGAGTCAGGAGTATGGTTAACCCAATTGTAACAGTTCAAAGTGGAAACAGTGTATGGTTTCGTTTTGATCCTTTTTCAAAAGGAAAACCAGTTAACAGAGTAACTTTATAGACTAATACTTGAGGTCTACAGAACAAACTAGTAATTTTTCTAGTTGTTATATTGTTCTCTGTCATTCAGCAAACCATATACACTTTACCTAGCGGATGGACCAAGGATGTAGAAACCTCAGAGCTGGGATTCTGTGCAACCTGTTTACATGTTGCCAGAATTACTCACATATAGACATGTGTAGCACTTGCAACTAAGTGTACAGAGCCCTAAGTTTTAAAATTTAAATATGTGTTGGTAACATAAGTACAATACTTAATGCTAGAAATAATAATGAAATTATTCTAGTTGTTGCACTGGCAAGTATAACTTTACAAATAGTAGCAGAAATAAATTATAGTCAGGATACTGCAAAATTATTAATGCCAGCTACTACTCTGATACCCCCTCAAATGTCCACAGTTTACTGGATATTTGATACGAAGGAAATAAAACTACTAGCATCCTCACAACTAAATTTACTATAAGCAATTATTTAAAGTTCACTATAGAGGAATACAGCATAATATTTTTCTAGCTTAGCTGTTGAGTTTCTTGGATAGCTATTGAAAGGCAAAACAGACCGTTTATCCTGACAACAGAATTTACACAGGAGCCAACATATTTAATATTAAATCTTTAGACCAGTGTAACATTTGAAACAATTAAACTATGAAACCATGAAAAATGGAAGCTAATATGCCACACATGAAGGTTTATTTTGCAATTGCAAGTTATCAGTTTCGGAAGGATGTGAAAATAAACATCCTGAAAAGGATCTATTTTGCATTTTTGTGTTGCCAACTGGTGGCCAGACAGTAGAGCAGATTTAACCATTTAGCAGCCGAGCTTGTTCTGTGTGAATTTTGCATACTGTTGCATGCAAAAACAGAAAGCGTGACCTTGGAGGTCTGATAGGATAGTAGAAACTCACCAAGCATAAACCCTGGTGCCTGAGTTAGAAGGAACTGTGTTGAATTTATCTCATTTTTACAGCATTCTTCCTAGTTGCTACTTGAGCTAATGTATCTGGATTGCTTCCAATTCTTTTTTGAAATCCTTTAAGAAGCTCTTTGTCCCCCTTACTTCTCCTTTTCTCTCTGACTTAAACAAAAAAGCAAAATCTTACTTCTTTTTTTTTTTTTTTTTTCTTTTTTTTTT
>JAAGNO010004279.1:0-41615 GCA_033439905.1 Ceryle rudis | reverse complement strand
TACCTTAACAAAAAAAGCAAACTCTTACTTCTTTTTTTTTTTTTTTTTTCTTTTTTTTTTTAATTGAAATCATTAGCCTCTAATGCATGAGCTTTTGGGATACGTGTATAACCCTCTAAGCTGGTCAAGTTGTAAAACTCTGCCGCTGTCTTCCACACTGGTGGGCTGAATGCGACGAGACAGCGTACAAAAGAGTTTTTCCCTTGTACATTGTTCATCTTGCCACCTCCTGGGGCAGAAGCCTGTCTGTCAGGCTCTTTCTTGAGCCAGTGCAGATTATAAAAATAAGCATCTCCATCAGGTAGGTACTGCATGGAGATACAGTTTAACCTCTCCAGCCTACAAGGAAGAAAATATGGACCTTTCTTGTTTTGTTTCTTTTATTTTCTTTCCCTCTTCAACACCTTCAGAATCACCCCATGGTGGTCCTTTCTGGGTATCCCTAAATCAGGTTCAGAGGATGAGTCTTACTACGTGTTGTGTGGGAACAAGAGGATGTGGGGATACTTAAGAGGACACTGAGTGTGGAGCTATGTTCAGGATGGATGGAATTCCTCAGGGAAGTGCTAGAGATGGCCTCTCCCTCTTGTAGGGGCAGTTCAGGGTGTATGAGGAAGAGGACTCGCTCCTCCTTAGTACAATGTGGGGGGAGGAAGGAGGTAGGTAACCAAGTCACAGATTTTGTTTTCCCAAATATTCTGGTTAAAGTCTGTTAGCCATCCTGCAGTTATGAACACTTTCTTCTCAGGACAAGTAATCTCCATTTCAGCAGAGCTGAGGAAGAAATCTCGCTTGCCACCCATATTCCCCCAAGAAAATTTGTGATAACTCTTGAGGCCCATCATCATCCTGTGTAAAAGCAGAGTACATGTAACATCAAGAGTAGAATATCATTTCAACAAGGCAATGTTTTAAGAAGTATATGCAAATCTTGCATGAATCATGGTTCTGGGTACTCAACTGACAAAAACCTTCTTTTTCATAAATATAATCCTGGCCTCCCTCTGACTGCAGATAAGTTAAAGTTCCTTCATGCAAAGCAATTTCAGCTTGGGCCCCAGATAAAGGATGTCACTCTTGAAAAACTGGTCTTAAGGAGGACATTGCTAATGTTTGTGGACCAGCAAACCTCCATTGCAAGGAGGTCTAGGTAACACCAGCTCCCATGAAAAGTGGCAGTAGAGCCCTGAAGTTCAAACACATGCACACGCCATATGTCACCACCAGCAAAATTTTTATTTTCAAGTCTGCAAAATTTAAGATTTAGGTTGATAGTCTTTGTGCCAAGTTGCATTTTAATGAAAGCAAACATGAACAAAATAATACATGTGACCCTCTTACCACCCCCCATGAAAACCACCATGGAGGAGAGTTAATGGAAACTCTGACACTTAACTATAACTGCACTTCCAGGCGCCACTGTAATAATGGAGTAGTAAACCTTGTCCTGATAAAAGCTGTTCTGAAAGCAACAGCATTTATTGTACCTCCTGTGCTATTTGCAGAGCAGAACTGAAAAGTAGTTTGTTTTGCCTGGAATGAACTACTTTATGAATTTTAATGTACGATGTAATATTAAAAGCTAAACCAGGATTAAAGAAGATGTTTTTTCCCAAGCTAAAACAGTACTTATGAGAATGTGTTGTAAAAGATTTTTTTGTTGTTGTTTCAGTTTTGATGGGGAAGAAATGAGATTCCATGTATGTGAAAACCTCTTCAGATTGGTTGTTCCCTCCATAACAACCTGTCTTTGTTCAGGAAGACTGAATTAATTTAGAAATTCTTGCTACTGTAATCAGTCTTATTTGATGAGAAGATTTTTCTGGGCAGGCCAGGAGGGGATGGATGTGTGGGTTTGGTTGGTTTTTTCAAGTATTTTTCAAAAAAGACTAAATTGATTTGTGATAGGAAGATAGCCAAACGAAGTTCTGTTTCGCAGTGTGTTACATTTGTAAATAATGCTCCCCATTAAGTTTGCAAAATTTGATCACCGTCAAAAAAAATACTTAACTGATCTGTGGTTTCTATCCTAAACAGAAAATGTGGCTGTAAGTGTGGGTGGGGTAGGAGGTTGTGCTCAAGTGTGGATGAGATGAGAGATTATGTTTTGTTTTTCTCTCAAAAGTGAATACTTTTTCCACCTCCTCTTCCAAGTCCTGAAGTTGCACCATTGAGGACTTTTTTGTTTTCTGTTGGATTATTTTGAGGAGGAGGGTGTTTTTTCAACCCAGCTTCAAACAGCCTCTGTCTTGAACTCAATTCTGAATTCAACACAACAGCCTAGATGCCGGCTATGTATAAATTATGAAACAGTTTTATGTATGGATATTCTCCAAGAGGTTAATTAGCATTATTGCATGGAGTTCATCAGACCAGAGCAGACCAATGGTCCATCTAGTCCAGCCACAGTCTATACCTGATCTTTGAAGAGAAATTATGAAAAGGTAGGGAAAGACATTTTATACTTGGCTAGTGTTGTAAATTGGAGAAGGAGTGTGTATGGCTGTGAACAACAGCTCTTGATAATCCCCAGACACATCATGTTATAACTTGAAGACTTTTATTCTCCAGAATCTCTGTGGGCTAATATGGCTTTTTGATCAGATACTAGCATCTTCTGTTGTTCACTTACTAATTCAATATCAAGAGGAAGCAGTAGGAGGTTGGTTAGTTTGTTTGTTTTAACTTCAGTGACATATTAGATGCAGTTAATTTGTTGTACCTGTATAAAGATAAATGTGATTTGCCAGACAGAATGAGAATTTTCAGTAATTCCTCTGGGTTAAATGCATATCCCTATTAAATTTGACATTGAAAACTGTGGACCATGATGCAGTTTAAATTATGTCTCCAGCTTGGTGTGCAAGTCTTGGTTTTTGATGATCTGGGTGTTCACAGCTCAGTTAAGTGGTCTATGAAGTACTGCTACAACGTGAAGCTGTCTTTTGAAGCAGAGTAGCACTCAAAGAGGCAGTGTGCTTACAGAAGAGAGACATTTCAATCAGAATCACAAGAGCAAAGTATTTCCTTTCCAAAAGATACCGTGGGCTCATGTATGCTAGCTGAATACCTTCATCCTCTCATTTTCCCATCATGACCCTCAAAGATTAGTTACAGATTAGAAATAATTCTTCAGGAAGGATTGAAATAACTTCAACAAAATTTAAACTTGAGGTCCAAGAAAGTGTGTTGACAGAGCCATTGCTGCTTCATTTTCTAATTTAGCTTAGCCTGATTTTTACATGCAAGGAGAGAAGGCTGTCTCCAGTTGTATATTTAACATCTATCTCATTGGTTGTCAGTTATCTTTTAGTGAGTCTTTTTCATTTAAAGGTTGTAAAATTGCCACTGATTTTGTGATTTTCAAATGATTTCACTGTATGGTGTCCAGGAGATGCATCTGCTCTTGTGGCTCCACGCTGATTTGCCCAGTGTGACACGTGTGTTTTCCTGCTGTGCAGTGGGAAGAAGGGAGGTTTGTGGAGCTGCTCCTCATACTGCCCGCTGCCAGATGTCTCAAATGTTTCTGAGCAGCTCTGGGCCAAGGCTTGGCCATGCTCTACTGCAGTGTCCCCTGTAAAATGTTACATTGCAGAAACACCTCACTCTACAGGTCATGGCTATAAAGTACTAGTTGTTTTCAGATGAAAGCAAATTACTTGATAAACTGTATGCCACATTCTGGGATTTTTCTTCATTTCCCTTTTCATTTGGGACTCCTGTTTTCAGACACCATGAAGTTCTAATGCTTGCCAAGAAGGGGCCAGGTAGAAGCATGTGTGGACACCTTGTTCTTGCTGGGGTTTTGCCCCTTGCAGCTAATGGGCATGTGTTAGCACAGCTCCTGAAATTCCTGATAGACAAATCAGGCTCAGCAAAAAGTGGCATGCACTCCCAGTTTCTGGGCTAGATTATTTTATCTTAAAAGCACTGTGGAGAATAGTTAACACAAATTGAGCGTGACATTTCTAGGATGATTTGCCTAAGTACATCTCTCACTCAAACCCTTTGACTCTCCTATCGTGAGACCTGTGACATATGAAAGCTCACAGAAAGTAAGATTAGAAGATGAATTATCATGTTGTCATGATTCCCCTTTGAACCTCAAGGGACTATAGAGCACACAAAGATGCTGACTTGTACTGGATTAAACTGATAGTGAAAGTGTGGGTTTAGACACGTATTAAGAGTAGGCTGAATCACCCTCTGGAAGTGCCAAGCTCTGTCCATTAGAGGTAGCCTGGATGACTAACTTAGACTGAACATGTAACTTCTGAATGGCTAAATTAATTCAGCTCTCAACAACCTCAGTATGAACCAGTAGGTTTGAATCGAAGTCTAAAGGTTTGATTTTGCATCACCTGTGGGTTCTTGGCAGAAATCCAGTCTTTCCTTTCTTCTGGTCCGCTTTAGGAATAGCAATCCATTAGGTCCACTAATCTTGGGCAAGCGTTACAAGAATAGATGCTAAAGACAGGCGTTATCTTTACTTACTGAGACTATTGTAGGATAATCTGAATACCTGCTGATATTTTGTACCTCTCAACTGATATTGCAGAAACTGCACTATAACCATGGGATGATTCTTGGTGTTGAAACATTACTTCCATCATTTCCAGAGGATGAGGGAAAGGATAGTCTTCTGCACATCATGTTACTACTGGTGTATTTTTTGTTGTTTTCGTTAATGATGCAGACGAAACATAGAGGTAGTAGTGTAATCATCCTGTCTTGTTTTCATGTTACATTTTTTTAACCTGGACTGCAAGAAGAATAAGTATTTAATGTATGTAAGTGAAATACAAGTAGAATTAATAATTTTAAGAAACCCTCAGCTTGATTTCATGAATGAATGGTTCAAATGTGCATTATTCTCAATTATGGCTTTCTTGAAAACAACTTAAGAATTAAACTGTTAAGATAATATTTTGAAAAGTTAAATCTCAAGTGACAACTTTTCTAAATGATCATGCATTTGAGTGCACTAGATGTTAGGCATGAATCAAGATATATCTGTCAGGTCTATTTTATTAGAGATTCTTTTATGCTGCGCTTACAATTTTTACTTAATTTGTGTGGAGCAAAGAAATCATGTAAGGATTCACAAGTCTCTACAGGACTGGTTGACAAGTTTCCACCTAATTTGTTTTATGACATTAAAAGTCACAATTTCAGATGCACGCACCTGTTACAATATGCTGAATTTTCTTGTTTCCCAGTTGCCTGAATCATGGATAACTTATAATGTTAAGTTTCTGAAAAGCTAAAAGAATATCAGAGCAAGATTGAATAAGAGGAATAAAATGGAAAGGGAACTACTTGGGGAGGGAAAGAAAAGAAAATAACTTTTTCATAATGAAAAAATGTCTCATAAAATGTATTTTCTAGGTCAAAACTGCTACTATTGCTACTGAGAGGAATGGAAAAACAGAAAATAATTCCATGAACATTAATGCTTCCATTTACGATGAGATTCAGCAGGAAATGAAGAGAGCTAAGGTGTCTCAAGCACTGTTCGCAAAGGTTGCGGCAACCAAAAGCCAGGTAAAGTTCCCAGGACGCAATGGCCTCCCTCTCCGGTGTGATTATTTCCTCCACACCCCTCCCCAGTTTTGCTCAGTTTCAGTGTGAGCTAAAATGAATGGGTTAGCACACCAGCCTGGAGCAACAAGGGAGGAACCTCTGGTTCTCCGTGACCAGGAAGAGCTGGGAAGCAGCTTCCCAACATTCATTCTTCCTTCTTCCCTGCCAGCAAGATGATGCTTTTGCTGTGCAACCTGTGGGTCTTGTGCGGCTCGGAAAGCTCTTAGCTGGCACGGACACGGCAAAAAGCTAAAGGCAAGCTCTATGTATTGCAGCTGAATTCATCTTGAGGCTTTGGTGTTTTGCAAGTACATGAGCTGTAATGAGGAACGCTGGGGTTCTGGTTTTTGCAAAAATATTTAGTAAGACCCTCTGGTGATGCTGTGCATGGGAGGTTGGACAGCACTGTCCACATGGGGGAGAAAAAAAAAAAAAAAGAAAAGAAAACCCAACAAATTACAGTTATGAGTTAGATCTGAGAAAACATGTATGATCTTTGTGGAATATGATGGCTGCTTGATTACCTGCATGCGTGCTTATATTTATTGCATATTCAGTTTTAAGCCTTTGTTATGTGGTTTCCTATTCTGTTTTTTTCAACTGAAGATTTTTTGTCAAGTTTAGTGGCAAGACAGGGAAATGAGCAAGCACTTGTTGGGTGTGATTATCACATGTGGCATGTCTTCTGAGACAGATCACCGGAGTATGCAAAAGCATTGTTTTAAGTGAGAAAGTACTCAAAAAGTAAGTAAAAGAAAAACAAACATAGAAAAATGGGAAAGACCAGAACCATGATTATACCAGTTCTTCAAAGAAATGGTTATGGCACCAGTGCTCACAGTGTTGAATTTTCAGGCTAGTTTAAATATTAGGTCCACTTAGTCACTATTCCTTTACTTTTCTAAAATTGTTTCATAGAAAAATACAGCATCTTTCCAGGGAAAGCTGATAATGATCAGTTAGATCAGTGTTTCTTGGGCCGTCAACACTTTAGTGCTGTTCTTCTTTATAACAGTCTTTAACTTTTGACTTGTGCATTGTTCACATTTTGGAGTTTACTTGATTTCATTGTACAGAAAGAATGCTGTCTCTTAAGTTACATGCTGTAAGGAGCATTTAAAGGGATATTTTGGAAATGTTATATCAAAATGATTAAACTCAAGCTGTGGACTGTAAAAATTATAGCTTTATAGGCCACATGCCTGCCTACCCTTCAATCACTGTCAAAGTGATAATTTCTACAATAATATGTTTCTTTTATTGTGGGATTCTAAAAACAAGTGCTGTTTAAACATTAAACTGAATTGTTTATGTTAGTGCTGTACTCAGTGTGTCATACATCAGGCCACTATAATCTCCCATGGAATGTAAAAATTCTGTCATGAATCATGGCTTGTATATCAGAAATTACTGTAATTTTGATTGGAAATTACAGGGCTCTTGAAATATTTCTAATTATGATAGAATGTTACAGCAGCTTCCAACCTGTGTGCTCCTCGGATGTCTTTATTCACATGTCAAGACTCGGGGTTAGAGAACTGTCTGTTTTCTACACCTTCCCCTTTCCATTGCAGTTCTCCACAAAACTAAGGTATGAAGCCAATCTATCGGTCCACATAATTTTAATCTGCTCTGATTTGTGTGATAGTATATTTATTTAAGTGCATAGGCTTAAAATTTCTTGTTGGGACAGCTCTTCCAGTGCTGAATTTAAAAGGGACATGTAGTTTAAGTGAAGCAAAAAAGCTTCCAGAGGATGTGGTGCAGGTTTTTTTAGAGTATTGGTTTAAAATTTAGATTCTTGTACAAAATTTGCTACCAAGTATAGAAAATAAACAACACCAAACCTAGAGTTCTTTTCCTTTTTATTGTGGAGATTATGGCTGTATTCTCAGAGGCTGTTTTTCTCCCCAGTTTAAGCAATGTGATGGTAATTTATGTGGTGAGCAAGCTTTCAGGTCTATAGTTAGCCAAAGTGCCATTTCTAGTAGAAAGCTGCTTCACAGAAGTAACCTCTTTGTTAAACTGAATGGCAGCCAGCTAATAAGTTTTAAATATATAGCAAAGCCATAGATAAAGGAGATATCTCTATTGTTAAAAATTCTGCAGTGAAGCTTGTCAGTGGTACAGAAAAATATTTACTGGGGCAAAGAAGTCTCCGATGCACAAAAAAGAGGCTTGTTCAAACAAATTCTTTGAGAGGTAAATTGTTGTTTGTTTTTCTTTTAATTTGGGGATATTGGCTTCCAGCTCAGAAGTGGAAATCCTGGGATAATCACCTTCAGTTACAGTGAAAAGTCTGGAGGATGCATATTAGAAAATGATGCATTGTTTAACAGTTCTATTTTTTTAAATCACTGAAATTTCACATTGCCAGTCTTATTTTCTTTTGTATATAAAAACTTTGGTGTAGTCTGGACTTACGGTATAAAACAGTATGTGACCTAAACCAGCTCTACCAGTGGACAAAGATAGTTGTTTGCTGGAGGGCCTTTTTATTTATTTTTATTTTAAGAAACTGATTTGGCTCAGCATTAGATTGGGTGTCTAAACAGACAGCATCTGCAAGGTGGCTGGGCTTGCCTGAGCCAGGACACTGCAGATAATGTGTAGAGCACTTTGCACAGAAGAGATATTACATGATGCACTATAGAAGTTTCTATTTAGGTAGTGCAAAGGTAAAAAAATGAGTATGTTCCCTTGCACTGTGTTAGTGCCTTGGGCAAGAGCTATCTCACTGACAGAGGACCACACCTGGACCTGGTGCTCAATAAACCACCTGGCTAGAGGGGCTGGGTGGGGCAGAGGTCATGGTGCAGAGCAAGGAAGGGGTGATGGGAGCAGGAAGAGATTGCAGTGGTATTAGTGAGACCGTGCTCTGGCTTCCATGAGGGATGATTTGCGTACTTACGGTTTCATGGTGCACTTTGCTGGCAGCTTGTTTGCTTTTGTAAATAAAAGGCACATGCGTCTCAGCAAGCTTGGGGACTTAGCTAGAAAATTCCCTCAAATGTTGATTCTTTTCCCATACAGGAATGTATTAATTCTATATATTTTTTTAAGATTCCATATTTTTAAGGATCAACAGATTGTTGGGGTTTTTTTTTGGTAGAACAGCAATTGTTTACTAGTTAATCAGCACACCTGAATAAATCAAAAAGAAAAGAATCCACACGTATATAAATTTGCGTGGTATACATTACTCTTACAATGTAATCATACTGTATTTTTATTGTATTTATAACCTGATAGTCTGATCCAAGTAATTCTGAAAGTGCATTCTTAATTTCTTTATTTAAAAAAACCCAGTTGATTTGTATAATGATCATGGTTCAGTTCTGTGCATTGGTTACAAGTTTTCAAGAGAGATCCAGGGATGAGTTTTTTTTCTTGATGGTGTCAGATGGTGAAATATAATTTTATTCCATAAAACCAGACAAACAAAAAAGTCCCAAATACCTAAAAGCCCCAAGAAATAAGACTTTTAGTGTTTCTGCATGTTTGCTGTGTTTTGAGAAGTTACATTTATGTTCATGGTTTATCCTGAAAAGCTGTGGCCTGCACTTGCTAGTATGAAGCAGGGGAGAAAGCAAAACTTTGTTGGAAGTCAGCTTATGTTGTCAAGGCTTTCTTACTTAGGAAATTACAGCTTGCAAAACCTCGTTATATCAACTTCCATACCTCTGAGAGTCCCATGCACTACAATGCAAGGCTGTTAGCCTGCGTTATTTTACCTAAATAAGTTCACTTAGAAGTAGAATAAATGGATAAAAGCACCACTTTCCTGCAGCGTCTACCTTGCTGATCTCAGGTGGGGGCCGTGTGCCCTCCCTTCACATCAACTGCCCGTGTATTGAATGCGAGGCACTTGGCTCTCACAGAATCATGCTCTGATTTTAATTTGAGAATAAAACTAATGGAGTACTTACCCGTACCTCCAGAAACCTCATCTGATTACAGAGACTTTTGACCTGTTAACTTCTGAGCTGTTGCATTGTGTTGCCCAATTTCCTGTCCTTCTGTCCCCTGTCTTTCACTTTGGTTAGGCAGTTAGCCCCTTGGAAATTAGTCGTTTTGCATGCAAAGCATGGAGGTAAAATCACTGGCTCAGGCTATGCCAGAGACTCCATCCTAAGCCGAGTATTTTGTGCAGTGGTATTTTATTAGAAGCATTTGATTTTTTGCCTTAGCATGCACCTGAGGCGTCCTCCTCCAAAAGGCTGTGTGGGGAGGTGCGAAGGGTGGGCAGTAGGCAGAGCATCTAACACTGGAGAACAGAAGGGAAGGAGTTAAATGGGAAGGGAATGCTAAACATTGGCACTAAAATTGCTTTTGGCATGCAAATACCATGCTTTTCCCCGGCATAAATATTTTCAGAATAGGCCATTAGAGTTCAGGTATATAAAACCCTACTTTTACTGGAAATTTTAATGTTGTAGTAAACCTGGAGATTTACAGTGAAAAATTGATGTCTGTTATCTCACTTTTATCTTTTTAACCATCAGTTTTATAAATGCTATATCTTTGATCTGGCTTCTTCCATCTAGAGACTAAGCTATATACTCTAATAGGAAAGTCATTTTTAAACAGCTTCCCACAATGAACAAGCACAGTATTGTGGATCTGGCACAAAGATGTAACATGCCATTACCACAGATATAGAACAATCTATTCAACTATTTTCCAGCGGGGGGAAAAGAAACCTTTTTATCAGCAAGAGTAACCCTCTGGTAACAATGTGGCTTTAAGAGGGGGATCCTGAAATTTATTTATCAAGCTCTTTCCTCAGGGCGCTGCACCTCAGGCTGCCCCAGGGGTGTCCAGCCTGGGGGGCAGGAGGAGGGCTTGGAGGTCCTTTGCTCCTCACCCGGCATCGCAGTCAAGTCCTCTCCTGCCTTTGTCTCCCTTAGAGCAGCTGAGTCACTTCCTGGGTTTAAATCTTGGCTTAAAAACCTTCTTTCCCCCCCACTCAGCGTACAATGGATTCTCTGTGGAGCAGGGAGGGACACTGCACAGGGAGACGCGAGGTGGGAATTAAAATGTGCTTCCGAGGTCTGCCGTTGTTTCACAGGTCTACCTGGACATAAACCCCGTGCCTTCGTGGGAAGGTGAGGCACAGTAGTTAGAAAATGTCAGGTGTAGAAGTACACCACGCAACAGCCTTTTTTTTTTTTTTTTTTTTTTTTTAAATGTATTTTCCTCCCCCTTCTACTACCCGGGGGTGATTGCTCTGGCAGTTGAAGAGGTGCCATGAGCAGCAGGAGCCAGCACAGGATCGGGTGTCAGCAGGGATGGGAGAGGATGAGTGTGAACTGCGAAAGCAAGATGGGCTTCTGCACGCAATCAGGAATTGCCCCATAAAGCGTCATGTCGTTCAGTGAAACTGTGAAACTTGGCAGATAGAGCTGATTTGTCTCTTTCACAAAATATCATGTTGCAGAGTCATAGTGTGCTCTGTCTCATCCAGGTTGAAGGAGATTTTCAGGTTTCTGTTGTGAGAACAAAATGAATGCTTGGAGCATTTCAGGTCCTTCCTCACCCCATGTCCTAATTTCTTTTAAAACATCTCTCCTCAAAAATTAAAGTTAAAACCTCTGGACATTTCCTTAGGAATTTTTTTTTTTTTTTTTTTTTCAGTTAATCCTCAGAAGGGGGTAGAAAAATTGAGTTCAGTTAACTCACTCATCACTTGATCTAGGTAGACCTGGAGAAGGGCCAACATTGATCCTGGCCATATCCCATGTATTGGTATGACCTTGGTGGACTGGGTTGACTTTGGTGAGTCTTGGGTTCCTGCTAGTAAAAAGTAGACGGCAACTTCTTGAATCAAATGATTCCAGATGGATTGAAGAGAAACCACCTTAAAATCTCCAAGGTGGTTCATATCAGTGAGCAATTGCCCATGGAAATCTGCATAGAGGGGAAAAAAACAACTTTAAAATCTGAAATAGTTCAAGCCAAAGAAAAATGTACAGAATGGAAAATACTTAACTGGTAAGAGGATTATTTTGACCTCTTCAAACAGCTCCTTGGGGCCAAGCAGTCCTTTCAACATGTAAGGCAAAGGCTGGATTTGTTGACACACTGATGAAAAAGTGTGCCTCCTGAGCATGCTTACATGTGGGGGCAAATCAGCTCTGGCTAGAGGTTCCTAGCCAGGCGGGTGGCAGTACGAGGTGTTCAAATGCTGCTTACACTCTGAGTAGAGGCCGTTTAAAGAACTGGTAGCAGCTTCAGGAAGCGCTGTATATTTGAGCCCTAAGGAGAGCTTTCCTGGAGAGATGCAGTGCACACCTGCCCTATGTTGGTCAGGAGTTAATGCTTAATGCTCTCACAGCCTCAGCCAGCAGAACGTCCCTGGGAGGCACTGAGGCTGGGACTGCTGAGCACCTGGCAGGATGTGGCCCCACAGGTGGCCAGAAACGGCAGAGAGGGGTTCTTGGTTGGATGTTTTTTGTCTGGTGGAAGGAGCACGAGTCTGTGGGAAAAGCTAGGAGAAGTATAACTTTAAATCATTAAACGTATAAATGAAAAAAGAGCCAAGCAGAGAAAGCTCTTCGCAAAATGTAAAATTCTGTTAAAGCACCAAGACGGCACAACATAAGGAATGTTTGGTACATGTTATTGAAACTGAAAAATCAGAGTATGGAATGAATTATAATTTAGCATAATCCATAATTTTACAGTTTTCATTTTGAATTATTTATCTTATATGATTTGATTAAAGATAGAACTGGCTGACAAGATCTTGAACATCTCTGCAGTCTTAATGACAAATGAGAAAAATCCTCTTTATAACTTCACCATTTTAAAATTTTTATTTGTATTGTTTCTATATAGCTCCCTTTTATTTTTAAAGCATATTTGAGATCCACATTGTGTACACGCAATTCCATAACCCATCAGGCTTCAGTGTTGCCTCAGTACCTCTGATTCAGTAAATCAGATCATAGGCAGCATGCTGTCATATAATAAGGTGTCTGATCCTTATTACCAGTTTGTTGATGCACAGACTCCTTCAAATTGACCATTGCAACACATGGTTTCCCCTGAAACTAGCTGTGATAATTAGCGTGGCTCTAATGAGACAGAATGTCACTGATCTTGTGCTGAACTGTCGAGTATCGACGCTACGGATGGGAACTGTCAAAGCTTGCCATCTGTGACAGAGCTTGGCATATTCCATTTGCAAGGTAGAGCATGCTCAATAGACTGTTTTTAAACAAATGGTCCATTTCTTGATTAGGGCTCTGTGTTCTGTTACCGTGGAAGACTTTATATCACAGTTAAACTTTTTTTTTTTTTCCTAAGGTAGGCTCATTAGGAAATGAAAACATTACTAATCCTCAAACTGGTCCTTTCAATCTTCTTTTAGCTTTTTGGGGAGAGGTGGAGGGGTGCTGATCACATATTTATTCTTCTTCCTTCCCCCTGTTATCTTAATGCAGTTCTTCTAAGGCTAGCACTTGCACAAGGCTTTTATCTGATTTTTTTTTTTCAGCAGTGAGGGGTAGGGATGGCATAGTTACGAAGGCTAGAGGAACAAAAATTAAAAAGTCTTAGATGACGCGCAGCGGGAACACGTGCGCCCGGGATGAAACATTGAATCGGTCAGGAGAGTCGGGCTCCTGGGCTCCTGAGACTGGCCCTGCAAAATGCCGTGCAAAAAGTCCAGCACTGCTTATCATTCCAAAATATGCTTTGTTGCTTTTTATTTCCTCCTTCTCTGGCAGACCACACAGGGCTTGTTCTGAAGAACATTTTCACTAATCTGATCAGGCAGCCAAATACGCCGGGAAAACTGCTTTAATGATCCCACTAATTACCTCAAGTCAATATGAACTGTATTATTAGACTGAGGGAAAATATTCCATTAGGTCTCCCCCTTGGGAGTTTCTCTGCTTTGTGATGTCACCGAAGCCTTCGCCCTCTCGCTTGTAATTAATTTTATTTACACACGCAGGCACGCACAAGGTCACACCTGCACAACCGGAGCTGGCCAGGGAGCTAGTGGCACTCAGGCTTAATCAGATCTGTCATAATTACCATTCTGCATGTTTCTGACACACGCTGTGAAATATTTCAATTTAACTGCCGCTACCAGCACAACCAGATGTAGTGTGAGTGTGGCTGCATTGGAAATATTATTCCTCAGGATAAACTCTCTCCTCCTCCTTTTTCCTCCCACCCCCTCTCCCTTTTACAGCTAATGTGGCACAGAAGCTGATGTATCCTGTAAATCTTGAATGCAGTGCTAGATTGATAACAGCAGATTAGACAGTTTAACCACAAACAGCTTGTTCATTTTTCACAAATGAAAACCACATGTGGTGTAACTAAAATTTCAGGCTTTTTTTTTTTTTTTTTTTTTTTCTTCCCCTTCTCTCTTTGGTTGTTGTTTCCTTTTGTGTGTGCATGTATGTGTGTTCATGTTAAGGTCTGCCTTTCACTATAAAGGAGTGAAATAAATGAGTAAACATATAGGGGGAAAGATACACAGCCATCTTCAGAGATTATTTCTCCATGACCTTTATTAAAAATCTTCCTTGCTTTGGCAAAGAAATCAGATTATATTGCACAGGGGTTTTGTCTCTCACTCTGAGACTTTCTAATCTCTGGGTTTTATGCCCACTTATTAAAGAAGTCATCCTACTGTGCTGTTTTTCAAAATAACATGCCAGCAAACACCTTGCTTTAAGGGCTTCTAACCAAAAACGTAGTCTTCACTGCTACCTAAATTTAGCAGAAATAATATTTTCTGCCAAAGTTTTTCACCACAAATTTTGTCTCTCTGCTAAACTCTTCCCTCTACCTCTTGCTTTGGGGAAAAGATTCTTTCTAAAAAAGAATCCCCAAAGTGTCTAGAATTTTGGCAAATGGAAAAATGGTTTTTTTTTTATTAAAACATTCCAGCATTTCTTATGAAAACAGGTAATGGTTAGTTTTTAGGAAACTAAATGTTGTCTGTAAATTGTTTTGCTTTTTTTATAAATCCATTTTTTTCAGTTAAATTGTTCAGCTTGCCCTAATTAAACAGCCTTCTGTACTTAGTAAGGGTTGTTTTTTTTAACCATCTACTCTTTAGTAGATCACTGTTGGCTACTTCGTCTGCACAGAGAATAAAATAATGCAGTTTTGATAGAAAGTTTTAATTATAAGGTTCTAAAGCAATTCTTACAGCAAGGGGAAAAAAAAAATGAAAGCATGGAGAATGCAACTGAGCAGATTCCCCAAAAGCTGTTGCAGGTATTTTCAGGCGAGAGGAGTGGTGCAGTGCATCTGATAGAAATTCATCAAATCTGATCTGTATTAAGGCTTCCAGGGGAGGTTTAAAAAAAAGGTAGCTTTACTAAAAGACTGTTTTATCTATTGCCAGCGATTTGTGTTGCAGTAGCAGTATCAAAAGTGCAGGAGACACGGAGCTAAGACTCAGTGTTCAAAGTCAGTCAGAAGAAGGATAGTTTTCTAAAGCCACTGAAGGCACAGTTTGTAGCAGAAAATTTGGCTACAGTACTTCTCGGACTGCCGCAGAGAAGGTTAAAGACCCGTGCTCATATCACTTGGCCAGAAGTTACTGACTGCATTACTAGTCCCCTGGAGCTGAGCTGGAGTAGCCAGTGTAGGTGTGCCATCAGCATCCCTCAGTGTATGGCAGTGCCACCTCCATAACTGACCCCGGGGTCTGTGCAGACCCCTGAAGAAAGGGAAAATCTCATCCTGAAGGTGCAGCTGAAGCTCTGGAAAGTGCTATGGTTGCAGATGTCTCAAAAATGAGTCTGGAGTAAGGAGAAGAGGGGGTCAGGAAGAGCTCACGTTGGAAGAGATAATGCTGAAATGATCTCTCAGGACTCTTTCAAGGGTCTGGAAATCCAGCCCTTGTTTCTCTGCAAAACTATTCAAAAAATGCCATGCAATCGGGAAGGCCTGGATTGCCAAAGCAAAGCAAGCATGGCACCCTTTCCCACCTCTTTTGAGTGTTTTATTTTTAGTTTTTCTTTCTTAGGTAGAGGTGTTTCGGTTCCTACGCTCCAGATGCATGAATCAGCTCTTCCCCAGGCAGCACCTGCTGTCTGCCTGACAAGAGGTGCTGTTTCTGGCAGGATGGATTTTCTTAATCTCTCTTCCTGCTTCCCCTCTCCTCACCTTCTGTTTTGTTTTCCTCTTGCCACCCTGACTAATTTATTTTATTATAACTCCCCTCTTAGCCCTCCTGTGACTTAGTCCCACCCCATTCCTCTCCTGTACACACTCTCACCATCCACTCGCTCCACCTGCCTCTTTCTCCTGTCCTGTCCCCTGTGTATCGGAGTCCCACCCCAGGTATATCCTCCCCACATGCAGTCACTCTGCACAAGTATCCCCTTGTGTGTGAGGCTCAGCGTGGGCACCCTACACCTTTGGACTTCGCTGGGTGACAGGGAACCAGGGGCTGGTCACCAGCACTGCTGGCTTCATGGGTGAAACACCGTTCCTTTCACCACATGGCAATGCAGATTTAGCTGGGAAAAGAGCCACGTTCTTGATTTCTCACGTTACTCGTGCCTGCTGTGGGCAGATCACTGATTCGGGAGGCTTTTGAAGATTCAGTGTATCGGTGTTTTTATATGAAGAAACTAAAGCACTATTAAAAAAAAAAAAAGGGGAAAAGTCTGAGTGAGCTGTATGAGAGTTAATGATGTACAGAAAAGAAAACAAAGCTCTAGTGCGAGATCTGAGGAGGAGGCTGAGGAGTTACCACCCAGCCCATGGCTCGTGGCAGTGGGGGAAGCAGGGTACCAGAAAGCACAGAAAACAAAAGCAAGCTCAACTTGTAACTAAGCAGGAAATGGCAGGGTAAAATTCCTCCTGAAATAACCCAAGAGCTACTAAACACATTTCTGCAAAGGCTTCCTATGCAAACACAAATACACAGTAACAGACTGAAAAGCAGTTTGTTAAAGGAGTGACCATTTACAGTTCAGGTGAAGGGTTGTTGGGCGAAGGAAGAGGTAAGAAATAATAGAGAAATATTTTCTGCCTTAATGTTGAATTAGATAATTCAAAACACACAACACCTGAAATAATGTTACAGAATTTCTAGTTACAAGGTAAGAAAGGAGACAATGTTTTATTCCAGATAGTTTTTAATTTCACTACTATTAATAACTTACTGGTTTGTCCATTTTTTATTTTCCTCACATTTGGCCTCTAAGTCAAACTTCAGATTTTTGGTTATGAATTAGCCCAAACTGTTGGCATATGATGAATAGACATGGGCCAGCATGCAGCTAGTTAATTGGGGAAAAATTCCTATTTGCAAATATTTGTCTTAATTCCAAATCTGCCACTTTTTATTTGAAAACACATTGTTGTTCAGTGATCATCTTGTCCATATTCCTGTGCAGTGTCATGTTCCCTTACTTGAGGATGGCATTTGAGAAGCATATGAAAATCATTTTCAGGATCTTTGTAAAGTAAAGATGTTTGGACTGAGTGGTCCTTCATGGAATTCCCTCATGTTTTGGAGCCCGACTGAGCCACGGTTTGCACACATTATCAGTTGTGTCTGTGGGTTTACTTAGGTGACTGGGAGCTGAGCCTGGTGCTCAGCATCTCTCGTATATGTAATGTGCAATAGAAAGCTCTACAGACACAGGAATTTTCCAGTGTTTATATAAAACCAGTTATTTTTTTAAAAAGCTATGGAGGGATTAAATGAGAATTGTTATCTTTTTTTTTTTTTTTTTTTTTTTGCTTTGGAGCAGCCAGTTTGCTGCACCTCTGAAATAATTTGCTAATTGTTATTTAATATGAGGAGAGAGTCTAACTAAAGGGATTGAACTTTTCAGCTGAGGAACAGAAGGGAGGGATCAGGGCAGGAAGAACTGTGCGTGCTCTGTGGCCACACCTGTTTTAAGGGCAAAAGCTGCTGCTGGAGCTGCTACAGTTGGGGCTGGGGCTCAGCTTGGCCAGCACTGGGCGGGTGAGAAAAGGCCTAGTGCTAAGTACTGCTCTCTCTATAGGAGCTTTTCTTTTGCTTCTGTTTTTGTCCCCATCCTGACTGCAAACTACCTGAAAACACTCTTGTGTTGGTTCCCACCCAAGAGGGAGAAACCCAATCTCTCCAGCTTCCCTTTTGATCCTGCTTTCCTATCCTTTTAAGTTTATGCACCAAGCAACCGTGCTACAAGTAAAGGTATTTTAGCTTTCGAAGGGCTTCACTGCCTTTATTTTCCCATGGGTGGGATACATGCTTCTGGCTGCTCCCTTCTCATTTGCTGGGAGTTCTCTGTCTTTCACAGGTGTGGATTTTTAAGATTTATATTTTATTTAAGTGCATTGAGGTAATGGGCATTATTAATTTTCTGACTGTTTCTGTGGTTAATAAAAATCTGGAGGAAAGTTAGGGAAAAGTTTCTTTTCAATTTCCTTAAGACTTCCCTCACCCTTGGCATTATCAGAACAGTAAGTGTTCACTACGAAACTGAGAGCCACAGAAGCCAGCTGAACTGCAAGAGAAGTTAAAAGACATTTTCTCAGAATATTTAAATGTCTAATTCAAATCTATGTGAAAACAATTTATTAGGCTGTAAAACTGTGAAGGGATTCGGAGAACGGATTTGAACTATGTATATTTTGGAATGATAGCGCTTGTTGGAACATCTTGTCAGCTGAATTTACAATGAAGTCCAAATATCTATGAGTCTTTGATTCCTCCGTGTGTGGTGGATCTTCCTGTGATCCAAAATGAATTCTAGAAACAAAAAACTTCTGACAAGAAGCCATGGATTTAAATTACTTCTTCTGGGAAATTATAATCCTTAAAAAAAAAATAATCTAACAATGTGATATATACTCATATAAGTAATTATGGGAGTGACCCTTTGGCCCTATGGCCTTTTTACTGGATGTCTTTTCCCTAAAGCCAAGTGTTAAATCTCTGTAAGCAACATAATAATAAACATTTGCTGTTCACTTGAAAATTGATAGTAGTAAAAAAAATTTTTGAAGTTGCCAGACTCTTTTTAATAAAGACTCTTCTCTAACTAAACTGTAGATAGAATTACCGTACAAAACTTGATGAGAATAAATAAATGTGGGCTATTAAGGGTCATGGTTGTCTTCAGGGTTGTATTTACTTTTAAAGGAAGCATCAGTATTGTAGTGAAATTTGTACGTCTCTGCTTAAGTAAAAGATAAAGAAAAGAAAAATATTACCAGTCACCCTCTGTGAAACCCACTGATCCATTTTATATGCCTATACTATAAAATGTGAGGTACTAGACTAAGACTGACTTAATTAATAATTAGCAGTTGGTTTTTCTAGCTTAGAAAGTCAGGAAAATTGTATGTGTGAAAGAGGAAGGACCTGGAGTAGAGAAAGTTAAAATAAAGCTTCACCCACTGGTTATTTTACATCTATGACTTTTTTTCCCTTCTTTTTACATACGAATGTATTTGCATTTTATGTAAGATTTTCAAAGGCATGCATATTATGGTTTTGATTAGGGATTGTGGCTATCTAACATTACTAGGCAATTGAAAACAATACTCTAGGAAAGGTGCATTTCAACAAGGGAAAGGAAAGGTGGAGGAAGCTGAGAGCAGAGAAACCAAGCTTGGGAGAAGCCCTTCATTTAGACTATTCAATTCCCTCTGTGCTCAGATGAGTTAATGATGCTTATGTTGTCAGTCAGTTTTAGACTTACAGGTTAGGTTTTGTCTTTCCATGAGCTGGCAGTGTGTCCCAAGTGCTCCTATACAGGGAACATACTGGTTTTGATGTAGTCACGGACCTCAATTGCACAAGTTTCTTCAGTAGCACTGGCTCTTAGCTATTCACTGTGGCTCTGGGTAGAGGGAGAAAGAAGTATGTTATGATAGACAAAAAGTGCTGCAGCTGGAGAGGAGAAAAGGCAGAGAGAAGAAGAGATGTTAGGAATCCTTTTCCCCTATAATATCACAAAAAAAATTGCAGTGAAATACTATCGGTACCACTGCTACCTGATTGGTCATTCGTTTTTCACAACCCAGAGAAGAGGTGGAGGTAATATCCAGACAGATGGTGTAGCTGAATAATAGGTTGGATAGGAAATTTAAGCAAATGGTATAATCTGTTTCAGTATGCTTCAAAGGAAGTTTTTCCTGCTAGTGAAGTTTACCTTTCCTCTGAAAAGCCCTATGAGGTTGTGGGGTTTTTAGTTTGTTTGTTTTGTTAAATCTCATCTATTATGATGGCAGATAGAGATTTACTTAAATTCACATCTGGCTTCCCCTTTCAATGTTCTGGTAATGAAAGCCAGTAAAAACAGATAAACCAGAAATACCCAGAGATAAAGGACATCCTCAGGTTTCAAACTTTGATTTAGGGGAATGCTCAAAGGCAAAGCCTGAAACTTCAGGCTCATTAGTGTAAATAAAATACTAAGGCAACCATCTTTTTGGGGGCAACTATTATCACTTTAGGCCACATCTCAAGAAGAGGCATTCGTATTCTGGTATCTCTAGTCATCTTCTGGAACAGGCTGAAAAACTGATTTTGCTTCTTGAATTAAAGACACAGAGTTTTGTGAGGAAAAATAGGAAAATTCCAAAATTTGAACATTTACAGCAGTTTTAAAAATTACTCAAAAGTATGTGCCTTGCTGAAGTCAGTGGTTAAAATTCCTTAAGAATATAAGCTAAACTTGAAAAGATTTTCACTAACAAACGTGTTGGTCAGTATCAAAAACTACCAAGTCTGGTGGAAAATTAGTTTTCCAAAGATATAATAAAATTATCCAGTGGCCTTTCTTTTAATAGACTTCAGTTCTTCTGTGAAACATTTAGGTCTAATTCAGCTTTGCATAGGAGATAACAAAGACAATTTATGTATTCTAGGAAAGATAAATCTGCAGTCAGAATAAATTTTCCTGCAGTCAGGAAATTCCAGAAGAACATTTAAGACTTAAAAAGGACCACTTTCATCATCTGGGCTTGGTCCCATGTCTGAACCCACAGGTATTTCACACAGAAAGAAGTCAGATTTACATAATCTCATCCTGAAAAGGAATTCTGATTTAAATGGTCTATTCTTACCATGCAGTGGGTGTTCCCTGATGTATGTTTCCAGATTATACAAGTGTAGCACAAACACCATTTCCCAGATAAATTAAAGCAGTGTCCTTTGTTACTTATTCGTTGTATTTGTTTGTGCTGAAGTGACATTTGTTTATTTTGTTTCTCAATGCCATTTGCATGAGTTAACTGATTCAGAACTCCACGAATTTTAGATCCTGTTGAACACTGTGAGAAATCTCAGTTGAAGGGTTTAATTTGTTTTCCAGTCAATGTGTAGGGGAAATCTGGCCTTATCAATTTAAATGCTGGAGATCCTTTCATTGCATTATGGAAGAATCTTCTCTAAGCAGAGATTATTCTTAAGTACTTCATAACATTTAAAGGTTAATATGTTAGGTAAAGAACAATATCTTAAGACAAACATTTTTATTACAGGACATGAAGGGATAGTTCTGATTAAATTACATGATTATTTGAATGGGAAAGAAGACAAAGTGCATCATTTCTTGCCCTCAACTTTAATGCCTTTAATCAAATAATGACCTTCTGGAAATAGTTAATTTTAAGCATTTGGAAAGATCAATACCACTTTGCCACCAAAAAATGGCCCAGATGATGAAATTTGATGTATTTAAAGTACCATTTCACCCTTTTAACCTAGTAAATAATTTAAAATGCTTTCAGTACTCCTTTGCTACCATTATGTATCTCCTTCAAAGTATTATGACTTTTTCAAATGCAACCTTTCTGTGCAATGAGCAGCTTACGAGTTTAATACTAAAGACTAAGATTATATGCATGTACCGTAGAGGTGATGTTGGCCTTTTTTCTTCTCTCCTGTGTGTGGATTCTGTTTTGTAAAGAAACAGAAAAGTCTGGGGTGAACATAGCTACTTGGAACTCAAGTGAGATTTGTAAAGCAAGTTGGACGGCTTTTGAAGGGGGGAAATAAGTCAATATTTAAAGTTCAGCCCATGATTTCTTTTCCTTTGTTTTGTCTATAGGCTTTTCTGTTAAAGGTGAAGGATTTGGGTTGCCCAAACAATTAAGAGCCCATTTTACCAAGTTTAATTTCATATCTGTGTTCTGTAAAGTGGAGTGCCTTCAGCACTGTGGAAAAAAAAAAAAAAAAAAAAAAAATCGCCCTCTATTACCATGTTTGTGGGCAGATTAAAAAGTCTTCATTAGCATAAGTAACACAAAGATTCTTTTAAAAGTAGAAAATTATTTGCTGAATGATAAATTGCTAGCATTATAGTTAGTTGCTTAAAATGTGCTCATTCAAAATGCCTACTTTAGTCTACAATACTCTTTATTTTGAGTTAGAAGTACTGTTTAACGGATTATGTACTTAGTCTTTGTTCACACTGAAATGCAACTCACACTTTCTGCTAAAATATTTGTATCAAATACCTCCCATTTAGACTGATTTCTTTTAACACCATATATTTTTATTATACTATATGCCTCAGAGAATTATACAAAATAATCTTACATATACTGTACCAAAGAAAAACTGTTTACATCTCAGCATTGATACTCAAAAATGTTTTGCCTTTATAGATTCAAATTACAGCTCTTCTAAAAAATGTTGGGAGTCTTTCTGTAAGAAATATTCATAATCTGGCAAATTATTATCAATATTACAAATTCACCAAACAAAAGACCTGAGTTGCTCCACCTTGAAGCACTTTTTTCCCAGGCTAGATGTGTTTGTTGCTGATTTGGAAAGCTTTGGCTAGAAAACATCCTCCATGACTGTAATGCTATCCTCTTTGATCTGGTTAGGGTTGGTATTTACATCTTAAGTGCAAATTTCAATTATCTTTTTTCTTTATTTTGTTTTAATAAGGGAGATACCAGATTGCAATAGTTTGTTGGAAAATCAACATGAAAGAGGACAATAGTTTATTTAAACACATCACAGGTCAGACTGAATTAAATAGCATTTGGATACATAGATGAAATGCATAGATGCTTTCTTTAAAATAAGCATGCTCATGGGTCTTGCAGAGTCTAATGTTTGGCAGTTATCCTCTTTGCGCTTTTCCTGCAATAGTTTGGCAGTTCAGCTTTCACGGGTTTTTTTCCTCTGATGTCTTATGTTTCTTTACTAAATCCCTATCAGAAAACCAGACAGAAGACTCTTATTTATTTTAAATATCTTAGGTTTAGCATCTTTTTTTTTTTTTTCACCATTTTCTTGCTTACTGTAGCAAGACCTTTGCAGATGGTACTTGGTTACTTGAAAGTGCATAACAGTATTTTCTTTGTAGCAGATGGATTTGAGACTTTTAGTTCCCAATAAATGTAGGTTTACAATACATAACTTTACAGGATTTGTGTTGTATATAACAGGTTTGAACATATTATCTCAGAATTCATCTGCATGGCATTTTCAGCTTATCCAGGGCGCATGCCAGTATTTTAAGTAATAGGGAGAGCATAGTGATTGATAGCAGCTAAAGGCGTGATTCTGAATAGAAACAAAGGTTTTAGAACAGAAGGTGTCAAATTAAACTTTGTCAGTTTGAAAAGTAGTAACATCCTGAAAGTTCTCCAAACATATTTACATGTGGCTAATGTTTATATTTTGCTTTGTACTCTCTTTATATTCAGTGTAATGTTGCCTGGCAAATTTACTCTGTTTTAAAATCAAGGTTGTTCCCAATGGCATTGAAGAGTTTTGGGGGGTTTGCCTTGCTGCATAAATATATCAGCTTAATTTTTTTAAGCCTGGTTGTTGGTTTGTTTTTTTTTTTAATGATGTACTATGTATGCTGTATAAACCAGTTGTGATCTAATCTGAGTTCTAAGTATTTCCTTAATATTTTGTGGTCCTTTCCACTTCCTGTAAGACTATAAAGACATAAAAAGATCCCAACCCAAAAACAAGAGTGGGCCAAACTCTCCTTCAGAATACATTATTTGAACTAGATAGAAATTGCTCTAGACTTAAATTGATGTAAGAGGAAAAAATCAGCCTTGTTACCTTCACTTGTAAATTCAACTGCATTAACTACAGCCGTTCATACTGCTTTAGATCTAATTGAAACAAAATTTAAAAATTTTACAGAACTTAAAATTCACCATTAGAAAAGTCTGTATGATTACTTTTTCTAAAATGAACAAAAGCATTGCATACATTCACATTTAGGTGACTTTTATGAATGAGCTTTATGTTGTATAAAGAATTCTGAATGTAAAACTAAGTGAAATACTTATCCTTTTGTTTGATGAACCAAAAGAAAGTATATTGGTATAAAGTTGTTAGTTTCTTAAAAAGGTAAACCCCAACAGCCTCTGTTACTGCCTATTCACGATCTCTTCTGAAAATACTCGTTCAACTTTTATAAATGTTTTTTTTTCACCACGAAGGTGAAAAAATTGTTTCTATCCTTGTAAATTTAGAAGAATTCAATTGGTTGTTTCTGTGTTGTCCACCATATGTTTCATCAGAGTATGCCTACTTCTTTAAAAATGTGACTAACCCAGTGGAAAAGAGACATTTTGGTAGAATAGCAGTCTATTGTGTGTACTGTATCAGAAGCATCAGATTTCAGTATCTCAAAATCCCTGCTCCCCTGAAAGGCTAGCAGAGACATGCTTCAGGCTACAATT
The DNA here is from genome assembly GCA_033439905.1 of Ceryle rudis. Taxonomy (NCBI): domain Eukaryota; kingdom Metazoa; phylum Chordata; class Aves; order Coraciiformes; family Cerylidae; genus Ceryle; species Ceryle rudis. Next base: position 17,372 of record JAAGNO010004279.1, on the reverse strand, counting down.
CATCAAATCATTTTTAGATGAGGAATTAAAAGTACTCTTTCATTGCAAAAGTTGATAGAAAAATACTGGAGATAAAATGTTAGCCATTAATAATGGAAAAAAAAAAAAGGTCTGATCTTGTAAATAAAGAAACAGAAAAGACAGTAAGGGGAGAAGGAATTTCTTAGCTAACACAAACTCTTGTTGTGAAATACTTTTAATCAGCATAAGATGTGATTGTGTAGGAATTATTTTTTACTACTGGGCGTTTATAAAGTGTTCTCACTGTCTTTTTTTCTTTTTTCTTTTTTTTTAAAGAAATCCTTGATAGCACATGATCATGAGATGACATATGTGCAGATTCTAAATGGGTGGTGAAATTCCTTTCAGGTCTGTCTGTATACCTTAGAGAGGTGTCATGCAAGGGGACAGGTTGTCTTGTCTTTTACTTTCACCAGCTCTGCTCTGCCTCTGCTTAGAAAGAGGACCAGCAGTTTCAATGGGAAGCACTGCAGACTCCAGACAACCAAAGGAAAATTTTTATGCTTTGGGGTGAGCTGTTAGTTGGTTGTTTGGTTTCTTTCTTAATGAAAAATTGTATAACTGAATTTCAGTTAATAGGTTTAGATTTGTTTATCTTCCTCTCTTCTCCATCCCCAACAAACTACCTGTGCTTTCTGCTTGCACCTCTTTTACCTCACTGCAGAAAACTATTACTGCTATTGAGCATAATCCAGCACGTATCCCTGTGGAATCAAGGTGGGCAGAGAACTGCAAAAGCAATGTGTTGATTTTGTTTAGGGGCAGGAAGAGTTTATGCATTAACTTGCTAATACATCCCAGGGTGCCTTATGATTGGGAGGGAGGATCCACAGACCCTTGCTAATTTTTTAAAAACACTCTGTACAATTCCAGCTGGGACAAGACCTACTTTAGGTGCTCTTTGTGAAGGTGTTTGGCCACATTTCCCAGTCAGCTTTCTTAACCCTGGCTTGATTCTTAACCCTGGGGCAATACCCAGCAGCAACCCTTCAGCTTGTGGTCAAGGAATAGGGTGTGCTCCATCCCCTGGGTGCAGGGGGGGCCCTTCTGTTGGTGTCACTCTCCTCTCTCCCCTCCCTTCCCAGCATCCCAAGTGAGGGCCCCACAGATTTTGGACCCATTTAAATTTTTGCTTTCTCAGCTCTGCTACCACCATTTCTTTAACACTTATCATTTTTATTATTTCTGTTTCTCAGGGGCATTCTCTCCTGTGCCATTTGTTCAGCTTTCTACTTATATCCAAGAGAATATATTTCAAATGTTTATACATACCTCACTAAATATTTTTGTCTACAATATGAATGCATTAAGATTACTTGTTTACTTTCACCTCTTCCTATCATGACAATATTTTTACACTGCATTTATTAACTGTTAGCTAAAGATATGAATGTTTTCAAGAAAATACGTATCTATATTGTATCTATGCATCTATTGTATCTAGCAGTAAACTAGCCTGGATAAACCATTTTTCAACTACTAGTACATATAAAAAGGATCTAAAAGCTTCTGTACATTTATATTATTTGTTGATTCAATAAAATGTCACATTATCTTCCCTACAGCATTAAGAAATAAAATTGCATGGACCTAGTTTTGAAAACAGATCCTTGAAGCTAAAAGAAAGGAAGTATGCATGTTTTATACATGTAGTGTTCTCTTTCTAAATTTTAATATACCAAAAAATTGCTACTGATGCACACTGTGCCAGCTAGAGCATTTGCACTCTTTTAAAACCATCACTACACAATTAAGAAAAAAATCCTCAATTAAATTTGAAGATGATGTAAGGCAACAGTTGTTAAATTTTCAAAATGAACTTGTATGTCTCTTTTAGTATCAAGTCTGCAACCACTGCAGTTTTTGCAGGGGATTCTGTAGCCGAATTTGTAGTGTGTATCCCAAACCCATGTCTGAATTAGAGCAGGTAAGCTCTTAGGCAACTTGCTGTCCTGTGATGTGAAACTGATATAAAGGGTATATAGGAAGCTTGAGCATATCTTCCTCTCCCCCAAGACCTAATCCTGTACATAAAACTGAGAGACTGGTTTTTTATGGGTCTGTGAGAAAAATCCTGAAACAGATAATCATCTTATCACTTGAAGTAAATTCATCTGCAGAGGCACCTCTACTTAGAGCAAAAAGGAAGATGGTGTTGCTTGACTGCATCTAGTCAAAGGATTCCTGTCTTTGAAAGGGACATTAGAGACCTCCTGTACTGCTATGATTTGCATTAGGCGGCCCTACAGTCAAGGCAGATGTTTCAAGTACTTTCTTGGTTTGAGTAGTGGTACCAGGATTTTAAAAACGGTTAAGTAGACAATCTACTGGCTCCTGAAACATGGTGTCAACTTTTGAATGGGTGTAGCCTTGCATAAAAGAAAAGAGTCAGCTGAGAGAATATACTGGTGTCAGTGAAACCCTTGTCCTGTGGAGGGGAGCATGTAAGGGATTCTGCCTTCATCAACCGTTTTGTTTCTAAGCAAACCAGTGCTGTGGTGCAGGAGCAAGGCAAAGGTGCTTTCCAAAATGCTGGCAGTTAGCAAGGGTCTGTGAAATAGTGCAGCAGCCTCTTGGTGTATTGGTGTTTGCTTTAAGCCCAGTCTGTACAGAAAGCCCTTTTCTACAGGGGGAGTGTGTGAGAGAATGCAGCACCTCTAAAGTACACATTTCACCCTCATTTTGCCCCTTATGAAGTGAGGAAAAAAACTAATGTTTTGCTGGTGTTATCTTCAAGGGGTGGCTCTGTGAGCTGTTACGTTGGAAAGAAGATCCCTCACCAGAGAACAGGACCCTCTGGGAGAATCTCTCCATGATCCGAAGGTTCCTCAGTCTTCCTCAGCCTGAACGTGATGCCATTTATGAACAAGAAAGCAATGCAGTTCATCACCATGGTGACAGGCCTTCCCACATTATCCATGTGCCAGCAGAACAGATTCAGGTTAGTTTACCTTGGCCAATCCCGCAGAGCACTAAGTAAATAAAGCTTTAAACGGAGCAAAGGAAATTAGTGTTTCTTTCCTCCTGGCCAGGCTAAATGCAGGTCTCTTGGTACAAGATAAGAGCGTGCTGCCATCCGCCACCAGAGTTCAAAGGAGAGCGTGCGACCACCCACGGGTTTTGTTTCAGTTCGGTGGTCTTTCACAAATGTGCGTGGACGTGTCGGTGAGAGGCACCCGCATGCTGGCCAGGGCGAGCCTCTGTGCCAGCTGTCCCTGGCTAGACAGGCGTCCGGACCGAAAGGCAAAGGCATTTGGCGCCAGTTGTCAAACGCCTTACCAACAGAGCAGGAGGACCTTGTTGTGCTGGTGTTCAGAAGCGAAGCTCAAACCCTCAACCGCAGTGGCTTGCCCTGGGTAGGAGTGAAGGGAAGGGGATTCCTCTCCCACTTTAACCCCAGTCAAGGCTGGGGTGAGTCAATGTTTGTTTGTTTTTCCTTCAGAGCCCCTCTCCCACCACCTTTGGGAAAGGAGAGCATAGAGGCGCTTTCTTACCAGGCCTGCTGACCGCTGGACCTTGGCTGGGTGCTGCTCCGCAGGTGAGCTGGCACAAGGATGCTGTGTTAGGGAGAGAGGAGGGGATGCAGGACACATGCCACAGGGCTTGAAAACAGCTGCCCTCTGCCCTGGGGTAGCCCCGGTGGTGTCCCCTCCTCCAGGGGCTGTGCCTACCCTTTGCTTACACAGGCACTACGAACTGGGAGCATGGCTGGCTGTAGCTAAATACTGTAGTACTGCTGTCTTTCTGAGCTGGGGACTCCTTAATCCCTTCTCACGAAAGACCTGAGGTCAGCCTTTTAACTGCTCCCTCTTAAAGGACAGGTATTACCCTGTGCTTTCCCAACCTCAGCTGAGACCCAGTATATCATTTGTATAACCTGTACAGAAAAAATATTTACAAAGCTAGGAAAGATAGGTTTATCTCGCAGCCAGAAACAACACGAGTGTATATTAAAGATAAAGCAAACTGAATAAGACAATCCCTTAGGATATCAAGTACTAAAATAATTGTGAAAGCCTGGAAACTTGCTGTTTGATTTAGCAAAAAGAGAGAGAAAGATCTATATTAAGTCATAAAACAGCACTTGTTTGAAAATGTACATTGTTTTTAATAAAATCTCTTCTTAAGGGGATAAAAGGAGAATCTTATGTGCAGTATAAGCATTCACCCACTATGCTACTTACTTAGATTTTCTTGCCTTGTTGATAAAAGTTGTGTGTTTGATCTCGCAAATATTATTCCCATAAGCAGTTGCATTGTAATCTCTTAAAATGACCCACAAGAGTAAGGACTGGGATATTGGGCCTGAGTTTTGTCTCTGCTCTTCTACATGGTAATTGCTGTAGATGCATAAATATGTAACTAAGACACAAGTTTTCAAACTGTATATACAAAGCCTCCAGTCTTGTAAGAATTTAATGTGCTGGGAGTAGTCCTGAATCTCTTTGGGACTGAAGCCTTGAATGGGACTGCTCACAGACCATAAAGTATGAAAGGATGTGAATAGGGATGAGGCAAAAGCCCTAATTCCACTAGCATTTGTGTCAGATCTTGCAACAAGAAGATCACTTAAAGCAGTGGCTTCTAAACTGAGTGCTGAGACCTATGCGAAGTCTCTACAACCACGAGTGTCACTGCAAATTGGACAAAATTATAAATCCTCCAAAATTTATACTATTCCTACAGTATTTTGTGCTTCTAAGGGTCTGCAAGTGAGCTGCAGCTGGAAGCTTGGAAACCACAACTGACACACTAAAAATTGTTGAGGGGAGACTTGCGAGGGGAAATGAAATACAGTGATAGCAACTGCTTGTTTTGCTGCTGTTGCTTTTTAATAATAACTGGTGGTTTGTACCATATGACAAGAAATTTGCTGATCCAAAATTTCTTACTAACCAGTGTTTCCTGTGCTGCAAAGCAAAAGAATTGTCAAAACCAGTAGCTGATAAATTTTCTTTTGATTTTAAACATGATCTTGTAGTGTACTGTACTCCAGTGGTAGATGAGAAAAATACTTCTGTCCCTAGGGCTCAGTGCCTCACCTTTTAAGAATGTTTCTGAATCTGTGCTTGCAGAACTTCATTTTAAGGTCTTGTTAATTATTTACATCATGATTTGTTTTATCTTGTTCTTCTGATGTGCATACTGGCTCATTTTTATTGCCCGAGATTTTGGAATGCAACATGTTCCCTTCTAATAATAATAGTGCAACTTATTTAGAGCTCTGCTTCTTAGTGCTTTATAAATATTAACTAAATTATCCCCAGCACACATACAGAAGCAGGTAAATGTTTGTTTCCCATTTATACATTGGGATACTTGAACACAGGCAAGACAGACCTTGTCTGAGACCAGAGGCAAGAGAGATCAGAGCCAGAAGTGGAAATGCAGATTTCCTACCTCCAGATCTCTTTGTCCTTGCCAAGGCTGTGTTTGACAGCGTGATGTTAGGGCGCTTCCAGCTAATGCGTTCTGTTGTAACATTTGCAGGTTGGATGAGACTTCAGTGCATGCTAAGGTCAGATCAGCAGTGGGGTATTTCTGCACTGAGCTAAAATGCTTTCGTCTCCCTGATCCCCGAGTCCCTTAGTCTAGCTATTGCTAGAGATTTGCAGCCCTTGGTTTTGGGCAGCAGCTGCTGCTTCTGGCAGAGCTCCTGTATGTTTGCCCTCATCTGGCACTTTTCTCACTTTGCCTTTGCTACAGTTCTGGCTAAACTGGTCAAGTTAATCCGTTACTATGTCACCTATTTAGCATTTTGTCTTGTCTGCACTTGACTCATGGAGTATATTCATTAAAAATTTGTTAGCTAAACCACACCAATGTCACCTCATCGGTGCTTTCAGTCAGACAAAGCCAGAGTGTTCCTTTCACCTCTCTGTCTCTATCCCACCGTTCCTTCATCCCCTGTTTCTGCTCACACACATGCAGACACGTGAGGTGTGCAGAGAGTTAACTCATATTTTAATTCTGGTTCATCAATGATGGGCCTTTTTTATCTTTTTCCTTTTCTTCTTTAAACTTACTAAGCCTTTGTTTATAGCTTTACAGTTTCCCCTCCCCCAGATCTTCTTGGTAACACAAAACACAAGCAAGAATACATGTACAAAAAAAATGCTGTGATTTGTCTTGCAGCAGCAGCAGCAGCAGCAACAGCAGCAACAGCAACCAGGTCCCAGACTACCCCCAAGGCAACCAACAGTAGCATCACCAGCTGAATCTGAGGATGAAAATCGTCAGAAACCCCGACCACGAACAAAGATTTCTGTTGAAGCCCTAGGGATCCTACAGAGTTTCATACAAGATGTAGGCCTGTATCCAGATGAAGAAGCAATCCAGACTCTCTCTGCTCAGCTTGACCTGCCCAAGTACACCATTATCAAGTTCTTTCAGAACCAGCGATATTATCTCAAGCACCATGGGAAGCTGAAGGATAATTCTGGTTTGGAGGTGGATGTTGCAGAGTACAAGGAAGAAGAGTTGCTCAAGGATTTAGAAGACAGCATCCAAGACAAAAATGCAAACACGCTTTTTTCAGTTAAACTAGAAGAAGAGTTATCAGTAGAAGGGAACACAGAGATTAATGCTGAATTGAAAGACTGATCTAAAAGTATTATTTTCTTTCAACAGTGCCACTGGTATTTACTAATGAAATGAAAATTCCATCTTGGGTTCTGTCAAAAACCTTTATTGTTCATTGTTTGGCCAATGAATCTTCCAAAACTTGCACAAAAGTTGAAAAAAGGATAATGCAGACTGCACTAGATGTTTTACTCTGTTTTACAAACTGCTTCGCAGCAACAGATGAAGCATTGAGGATTGTTTGATATTAATTTGTGTTCACTGGATACACTGTGAGTGTACCCAATAAGCATGATACCAGTGATTTTGATTCTGGAGCCTTCAGACAAGCATTACAACTTTTGTGATTTACTGTTTTTTGTTTCTGTTTTGGTCTTGTTTTTTTGGGTTTTTTTGGGTTTGTTTTGTTTTGGTTTTTAATTATTACTGTAGCACTCCACACTTGATCTTTGGAAATTCACATTTATTTAAAAAAAAAAATAAATAAAAAGAGTTTGTTACTCTTGTTCTATTGTATGTTACAAAAGAACTATAGACTGTGGAATGCAGTTTAAAGATAACATATGCCAACAAATGCCTTGTATTATATGGCACTGCCGTAATTCAGATTTGTTTTCTTTTGGAAATAAAGGTCACTGTTGTTTTTTTTTTCCATTCTCATTGTTACATGGTTTTAAAGAAAATGAAAAAGAAAATGTGAAACACAATTTAGTCCTCATTATTTATTTGTAGATCCTGCAGCATCATGTTGTAATTAATTTTTTTGGAAGTTTCCGTTAAATGTAATATTGCTTCTCTTGTTATCATACTGATTTTTTTTTTCTATTTATAAATGTATTTTGATGGGCAGTAAAACAAAGTGTCTTAAAAGTTTTAAATAGAGAAAATGTGCTTTACACAGTTGCCTATAAAAAGTGCTCTATGTTATCCAAGCAATTCATACTATAAGCTTCACTCTTATTGTTGTATGCAATTTTTACTATCATGCAAATAAGCTTAGGTAAATAAAACTAATAGATCACCTTAGAAACTTATGCAATTAATGTGAAAATAATTGATGTTTGCAATGTGTCTTCCTTTGGTTTACAATCAATTTTAAAGCTACAGCTGTATAAATTTTCTGTATAAAGGTGTATTTCTTTTTTATGAGTTTATTGCTATGAAAACACCAGTTATTTTGTTACAGCTGGCTGTTTTTATAAGTGTATCACAATTTTCTTTATGCAGAAATGTTCTGACTAGGAGTGGTTATTGACTGTAACTACACAATTAAAATTGTTTGTATGGTATGATATGGCAGGGTTTGTCTGCGTATGTGTATATCTGAGAGGAATAACTTGTTCTTAGTGCACATTGTACCTTCTTGCCACCACTTTGAAGGTGACATTTCAATTGTTCTCCTTTAAAATCACAGGCAGATTTTTTTTAATGACCTTCTTAAAATTTGAATTTAGATAACATACTTCAAAAAGAAACACAGTTTGGTTATGAAAATCATAAACTGTCTTTTCTTGGTTTAAAAACTTGCCTGCCCAACAGAGATAGCAGGATATTATTGAGTCAAAAGGCTATCAGGCATAAACATATTTACAGTTCCTGGCAGTAATGCACTTATAATGGATACAGCTGGTTTTATTTTACACTAGAATTATGCTAACACTATTCCTTGCACTAATGTATAAACATTAAAAAAGCACATTAATAGTCACAAAGTAAATAGGAAAGATGGGCTTTGCACATAGCAGTCCCCTTCGAAGCAAGATTATTTTTAATGATCACTAATAAGGTTCTTGATAAAGCCATGATGATTGGTGAGCTCTGAATTTATGCAAGGCTCATGTCTAGCCTAGGGAGAAGTCTGCAACTGCAAGTTGTGGAGTCCACATCATTTTTCTCTTTTCCTAGGAGAGAAACAGTTTACATCCAGTGCAATGCAGGATTTTAATTCAGTGCAACTCTTCTAAAATGACTAAAAGTTTGCAAAACTCAGGATGAGTTTGAAAGGCACAAGTTACTCATAGGTTGCAGCAAATTTCTCTGTTAAAAAAAAGCTCCATTAAGTTCTTTAAGAAAATACTTACTAGGCATCAAAGCAGGTTTTCATTCCACAGGTTTAAAACTGCCATAGATGCTGCCATAGACTTAGTGGGGGCTACATCATGATTTGGGCTTAGGGTCAAATCCAGTTAAAAGAGCTTTAGTACCACTCTGGGAGGGGAACAAGCCTTAGGAGTGTTATGAATGTGTAATTTGGTACTGCCTTGCAAGAGAAGTATGCCCTCAGTTAAGAGACTTGTAGTAGCTCTAAAGTTATTGATAGCCCAAAGCAATGCTAGTTCCCAGAGGGCAAAACCTAAGCTTAGCCCAGGGAAGCCACTGATGGTCACCATTGAATTTCTTCATTTATTTCAAATGGGATCATCGCTTTGTACGGCCACACAGCTGCTCGGAGCTAGGACAGATCCCTGTTCACAGCCACAGAACAGGATGAAATGCAGCCCAGGCAATAAATACAAGCTGATTTGATGTGCAGGACCGATACCACTGGCACCCTTGGGCTGGCTGAAGTGCTAAGTGACCATTACGATAGGGCTGCATAAGGACAAAAATAAATACACTTTTAAACTAATTTGCATGCATCTGCAGGGTAGAAGAGAAAGTAGAAGAAAGACTTTCCTGGAATATATGTCTCTTCACGCTAAAAGCTAATACCAACAGCACTCCTAATTCCAGAAGCAGGGCAACAAGTCCAACACCCTATAAAAACACAAGAAGGAATGCTTATAAGATTGCCTTTGCTATTTTGAAACTCATTTCTTTTATCCTCTTAAGTTTTATGGGTGCTGAACCACAGAGACCATATATGCTTGCAGATGGTTATTACAGTTGTTTCTTTTCCATTCTTTCTTCTGGTATAGTTGAGGTTATCTTCCAAGTAGTTCAGCCTCTGTAGTCACAAATTACCTGCCCAGAAGTTTGAATCAGTGCATTTTTGTGTCCCAGTGGATGGGGTGCGAGTACAATCTTTTAACTTGGCCTAAGTGACAAAAAGCATTTTTGTGAAATCCTTAACAGCTTTTTCAAAGGTGATACAGGCATTAAGGATCCCAACTTTATGTGAATGTGAGAGATTTATACTTTTAGGAGTTAAGCTACTACAAACATATGCCATTTTGAATCAGAGACTAGTTAGACTACCTAGAAAATTACCTCATATCCTTTTCTATTTATTTTTCTCACTATTTGGTGTAATTCTTAAAAAAAGAAAGAAAGAAAGAAAGAAAGAACAACACCCACAAATGAAAACAACAACAAACCAAACCTAACACCAAAAAACCCAACCTTTTCCATTTCTGCAAAGATTAAGAAATCAGGCTGGACTTTTTTAATGAAGAGCATGAGTTGAGACATCAAAACACTGTTAGCTGGGAAGCTATTAGCAAATCTCACTGAGTAAGACTTCACTGCGAGTGTATGAAATGAGTATTTCGTATATACTTAGGGAAGTATGTGGAAAGAATATTGCTTACTAGGAATAAAATTTAAGCTGCAAAGAAAGACATGCCTAAAAAAGAGGGAGGACAGTGCTGGATGGGGATGTCAGGACTTACTTTTTTGCTATGTTTGATGGTGTTTACTGTAAAAAGTGGAGTATTTTTACTCCCTGCCGATTCCAATTAATCTACACTTAACTGACAAGATTTATGTATATATGACAGAGTCACCAGTGTGTGTTTTCCAAGCTTGAAAGAAAACCAAGGAGGCCTCAGATTCCAAGAAGTCTATGGCTTGGGGACAGTCTCAAGCCCCAGTCACACGTACAAAGGTTGCTTATCAGTATAAAGAATTTCTACCCTGCAGTGCAGGGTTAGGGTTTTGTGTAGCTACTTTAAATTGGTCAGGTGACACAGAAAAAAATAACCAAATTTTAAAGTAAATTATGCCACTTTATGGTTTTTTTTTTCTTTAAGTTGTGAAGGTGCAGCAAATGGAGAAAGAAGAGAAGGTTCCCCCAAAGCAGTGATTTTGTTTCAGTGATTTTCTGAGTACTTTCGTTTTTTGCTGGGAAAGCACCAAACATTGCTAAGTTCATTTGCCAAAGCAAATGCCCCATATGTTAAGAGCAGTATAAACTAGATACTACAGAAGATTTATTTGAGCATCAAGTGTTAGCAGCTCTGCTTAACTTATTGAACTTGTGCTTTGATGTCAGGTACATTGCAGAGACCAGAGGTATTTTGATTTTTATGTAATGATTTCTATTCTGCTTTGAATAACAGTCCCATAGCAAAGCAGGGTTATAAATATACTCCCGGGCCTTTTTTTTGCACACAGATGTAATTTTAGTTTGGTCTCCTTGTGGTGCCTTATGTCCACACAGTCTTTTAGTACAACAAATGAGCTAATAATTCAAACTGCAATAAGTGATCCTCTTTGGAGCAGGAGTAGCGCTACTTGGCAGCAAGTTTGTTTGCTTTCAGGTTCATACGGGAGCCTTCCCACCCGCTCTGCTGCTGGCAGTCCTCCCACTGTCCCACGCTGCATTGTTTTGCGTTGGCCTGGCCGAGGCACTCTTCCTGCTCTGGGTCAACTTGCCCAAATGTCATTTCTCCTGGTTACATGCGAGCACTCAGGTATATGTGCCACAGTTTAACAGGAGGCGGCAAGGACTGTTTGTATCTGATGTCACTTACCCTTTATCATCACCATTCACACTGTGAGCCCCGCAGAGTTCCTAGAATAGACCACTTGTATTGGAAAGAGATTGATAACCGCAGCAAACCCACCATCAGGCAAGTAGTTTCTGAGCTGATGGAGTAGAGGAGGCAAGAGGACCTGCATCCCAGAGGGGAGCAGGAAAAGAAAGAGGAAGGTGCAAGAGAAAGATGGGACCATCAGTAAAGTCACAATAGCCACTTTTGTGTGGAGGAATAGGGTCTTTTTGCAAGCCGTACTACAGTGATACCCAGCCGTACTTCAAGGTGCTGCCAAGACTCCATAGAAAATGTTCCTGGCCTGAAGCATACAACGGTCTCCAATCATGAGATTTGCCTTGGCAGGCAACATCTAGGGTAACACAAAAGCCTCCTCAGTTCCCTGTGGCAAAAGAGATCCCCTAACAATTTGCCCTCTGGTACTGTCCCTGTGTGTAGGACAGCAAGATTCTTTTTGTCAGCTGCAGACTGACAGCTACCATGGCAGATGCAGTTAGGATTCTCTTTCCAGATTACCTGCTTACCCACACAATGTGCTAAAGCAACATCCAGGCTGTAAACCCTCTCATTTTCCTCCAGAACTGCATCCAACTACCAGCAGTATGCTTGCAACCTCAAACTTACTTTTCTGAGCTGGCTCCTACAGCCCTGCTCCTCCTCACACCAGATGTGCCACAGGAGTTAAAAAAAAAATAGGTGTTGTATAGCCCAGATGTTTATCATAGTGCAAGTGAACAGAAAAAACATGACCTCTGTGGGTGCCCAGAGATATATCAGCACAGACAGTTCTGAAGTTGTGTAGCAAGTAAGCTGCCCCAAGAGGTATTTCAGAGACTTCATACTGCTATAGCCACCTTAAAGCATCAGTGACAATGATTTGAAATTGTTGGGGACAGAAAAATTCTTGCAGGGTCCTACTAACTTTTCAGGGCACTTTCTACCAGAACAGAAGTGAAAGCAAAGAGCGCTCTGTTTTGTTATTCACAAAACCAAGTTTTTGCAGGACCAACCTTAAAGATGTTGCTCTTCCACATTCACATTAAAGCAAGACACTGTCCTGGTAACTAGCAGGACTGCCTGGATCTCTGCATCCCCTCTTGCCCCATCTTGAAGAGTGTCCCCTGCATGTAGCATACCCAAAAATGGCTTAACTCTTCTTTACTCTCCCATCATCAACCTAAGCATGGCCTGTCAACTGCAGTCAATGTTTTCACCTGGGGAAAGCAATTTAGATAACAGCTTACCTTAGAGCAAACCATGGTGGAGAAAGGTAAATGAGAATATCCTTTCAAAAGTGTAAGAAAAGTGACTCTTTATCCCTATCAGCATGACAGCTTGCACTGAGAAGTGTTGTTGTTGGCTTGCCTTGGTAAGAAATAAACTATATCCCCAGCCTAATAAGGTTTTAATATCATCTGAGAGACTGAAGGAGACAAAAAAGGAGGAAAGATGAGAAGAAATATCTAGATAAAAATGTGTTCAGGGCAGTCATGTCTAGAGATGACTGCAGAACTGCAAAACCAGTTTAAATGGAAGGAGATCTGTGTGAGCCCCCATGAAAAACAAAGTGAGGTGCACAAAAATGCACAGAGAGTGAACACAGTAATGGAGTTTCTTCAGGGGAAAAAGATTCAGTAGAAAAGGTTTGCAAAAAGGTAGGAACAGCTTGCTTCTTTAGCAAATACCTGCAAAGTCGTAAGAAGTGCATGGAAGGTGAATACAGAAAGAAAATTCAAAATTTCTCATAACACAACTAGAGACAATGTTTGAAAATATCAACTAGCAGGATTAAAAACAGCAAAAGGGAGCAGTTTTCTGCACATTTAACTGCTGAACTCACTGCTATACACACACCTTTGTACCAAAACCACAAACAGCTTCACGAAATGTTCAACGAATTTGTGAAAACGAAGGGTTGATCTGACCTTTTAAAGAGGCCAAGGACTGCTTTCCATGCTGTAGTGCCGGACAATGTGTGAAGATTATACTGTGCTGTTTTTCCCTGTGCCCCAGTGATGATATCACTGATGATGCAGATGATGTCCAGCATCCAGCCAAGGACATGGCTGCTTTGAGTCTTCTGTAGTCACAAATGAGACGAATTTGAGTGGGCTGAACTTTGCACTGTTCTTGGTCATCTATGCTTAATGCAGTATGTGTGCTTTATTCCCTATCTTGTTCATAACCAGATTTTATAACAACTGATCTGAACAATTTCATTGAGGAACAGGTCACCTCCTATTTACAAAATATTCCTTCCAACAGACGCCAGCATAAAAATTTATACCCAAATAATTTTGGTCATTGCCATGGTACCAGCGCAGTCACTATTCACAACTATGCTCTAACTGCAGCAAGAGTAAAAGAAGTCTCCTTTGACCCTGTTCGCCTATAAAACTAGGCCATTTTTTATCATGTTGTACCACCTTCCTTTCATCCTCCCCTGTGCGCATCCCACTTTCATTCGGGTTTAGCTGACCTTTTCTTTTCTGTTCTTCAAAACTGACTGGAAAGGTTCACACTGAAGAAAGATTAAGTGAGGGTTTCCAGTATGATTAGGAAAAAAATAGTTGTATATATTTGCATCATCCCCTCATGAAACATCGCTCTCAAGACTTATAGGGTGCATTACAGGACAACTGGGAAAGAATCATGAGAATGTACTAGTTTGATCCCAGGTCTCCACCAGCTGTAAGTGGACGTTCTGTAACACATCCTCTGGAGTCATGAGCAGAGGGATGGTCACTGCAGCTGGGTGTACCTCCCCAGGGTGCCATGTAGCACATGAGCTTGACACTGCTTTCAAGTGCGCCGTTGGACAAAAAAAGCACCATGGGAAAGCAGATCAAAGCAATGTGATTGCATTTCACGTTTGATACAGCTCATTCCTGAAGCCAGGGTGAATAGCCTAATCCAATGTATCATTCCTGTGCAGGCAGACCCTCGGGCTGGCACTGTGTCCCGTGGAGCACTGCTCCAGCGTGCAGCATCTGCCACTGTCTGCCCTAGGGCTTGGCTTCAGATTGCCCTCCTCCTCTCCACCTCCTTTTGGGAGATGCTTTGCACAAACTTTGAAGGCCAAAACTCAGGCTGTTTAAGGCTCTTCAGGGCATTTAATCCCCTGCCACTTCCTGCACTACTCGATCTTTGATCCATACTTTTGACCTTTAAAAATTCAAAGGGGCAGATTTCCAGTGATTTAGCTTCAATTTCACTTGCTCTTATTTTTGCAAATATAAGTCTATCTGCTTACCCATTGTCTCCTCTGTTTAATCGATATGTCAGCTGTTGATCACAGCCACTGCCAGACAGCCAGTAGATGGGACAATTATTCTCACAAGGACTTTTAAGTCCAGACTTTTAACCCACCGGGTCCAGCATGGAGCAGCTGCAAGAGCTCTGAGTAGCAGCTGCCCCTTTTCTACTGCAGCTGCTGAGCCACTTTCCTGATGGTGTCTGGCTACTTTGCTAAGGCAAGGGGAAAAACTACTTTCTTTTCTAGACATTACAGTATAAAAGCTTAACTCACTGCTGCAGGGGGCATGGCTTCACCAAAACCATTGGAATAATGTCAAGAAGAAAAATAAAGGAACAAGCGTGTCACATGTCATAAACAGTTATTCTACTGAGGAGGATCAAGCAATTTGATACTAGCCTTCACCCTTTCCAAGACATACTCACGGCCATAGGACTGTAGCTCTTCATCTCATTTCCCAAGGACATGATTCCATTTTGGCAAAAAAGTGTGTAGCCAACACACTGGCTTAGCCACCTGAGCCCTCAGTTCTGCTGTGGCCTCACAGAGGTCATAGGCCACTAAGCAAAACTTGAAATAGTTTTTGTGTTGCTCTGACTTATGGTAGGAATTGGCCTTATATTCATCCAACACTAAGACTGGGGCTAAATAAATTTGATTTAAGGCCATAATACCCCATACCACTCTGGTTTTGCTGAAAGCACTGCTCATCAGTATCAAACCATCTGTACCACCATAGTTTAGGGCTATGAATTTATAGCTGCAAGTTGTAGCATTGCTGGTAAGAAGTTGTATGCAACATGCAAGATGAGCAGCTGTAACTGCAGTTTTCTGCCTGGCCATGTGGTCTTTTATCCACTTCTTCAGCACAGGGGTCTGGCAGGTAGGCTAGAAGGCATTCCCAACATTAATGAAATTCCCTCTTCTGCTGATTTCTCCTTCCTATGCTCTGCCAGGGCACGGCTTGTGTGATTCATTAAGGGAAAGCAAGACACAAAGTGAATTCATATGTGCACACCCTGTCCTTGTGCAATACCCAAATGTAAGCTACTGGGCTGCCTACAGGGGCGAGAAATTGTTTCAGGGGATTTGTGCTGACTTCTCTCAAATGTTCACATCCAGCTGTGTAATCAACAGTTATAACAAGGCACTTGTTTCCTTCATGGAGGAATCCCTTCCACAGGGAGAAAGTCCTACAAGCACAGTATAACATCCCTATCCACCGGGGTTGTGCAATAGCATGTTAGCGGCCCACCACCGAAAGTGCATGAGGAGAACATCATCAGAAACAAATCAGCAACAGCGCAGGGGAGAAAATATGTGATTGGGAAGGATTGTCTTAATACCAAAAAAAATGGATGAAACAATAAAGAAAGGAGGGGAAAAAAAGGAAATAGAAGACAAATAGATGACTGAAATATACACTAATGGCTGTAAAATGTCCCACCCCTCATCTATACTCATTTTATTCCAGCATTTCCTCCCATGTCTCACAAAGATGTGCCAGCTTTTCACTCAGATGGTAGAAAACAAATAGAAGCTATTTCCTTCCCAGTGAAGGGAGTGTTTTAAACTTAGATGGACCTGGATTCTTCTAAGTTTTTTTATTATTGGTCTTTCTTTTGGGCTTATAGGCATGATGTTTCTCTCCTCCACGTATGGGAAGAGGGGGAGGAATGAGTAAGCTTGACTTGTGCTAGCTGTTGGCAACAGTTGTTTAATTTTTTGCAACATGCACCCAAGCACCAAGAGATTGAGTAAAATATAAATAAATATGCTCTTTAGAAACCCCATGCATCTTTATGGCCTACAATACCTTCAAATCATGGAAAAACACATGTTTGTTTGTTTGTTTGTTTTAAAAAGATTTTGGTGGCAATGCTACCTCCCATTGCTGTAAACAAGGTCAGGAGGCCAAAATTAGTCTGTCCTATTTTGCACAAAATAGTCAACAACTTAAGATGTTTTTGCAATAATCAGAAAATTATTGACCGGTGTCAACACCCCCTTTCTGATAAACTGTTGAAATGTTAATATTCTTGGCAAAATTGTTTTTGCTCTAATTACTGTATCCATCTGCTCTATAAGATTGATTATACTGTGAGAATGTTTGTTCTCTTGTCTCCTGCAATGATGGGCCTCTCCTTGGCGCAGAAAGAGTCCTGCCTCATCTTTACACAGAGACGAATGTGCCACTGAAATCAAACCAACACTCAGCCCCAATGAAGCCAAATAAAATTTCCTTGAAGCAGTCAATACAATAGATATTAACAGGCTCTTGGATGGACTGTCCCTTGGAAAACAATTGCCCTGGCCCAGATGAAAGTAGCTGGCGTTTGTCCAGCACAGGCTATCATTTACCAGGAATGCCACCAAAAACCTAGAAGCCCACAGATGCTGGCATATCAGCAGTGTTACTGATTCAGCTGAGGAGAAGTTTGGCTAGTTGGCAATGCCAGGCCCTCCCTGCACCATCTCCTTGCAATGAGCAGCCAGGTTGTCCAAGGAGCAGAGTATTTCCTGTCCTACCTTCCATCAGCACCTGCAAGGGCTAATATTACCTGGACTGGATTGGTTATTTTTGAAGCCAGCATATAATATACAAGTTAACTATGGCATGTGCCAATAAAAACTCAGTAAAAAGTGCTGTTTGGTATTAATCATTATTAAAGCTGATTAAAACAAGACAAAACACAAGAAAACCCCCCTCACCATCCCCCACGAGCATGCCCTGAAGTGCCTCTTCTACACATTTTTTTAACACCTCCAGGGCTGGTGACTCCACCACCTCCCTGGGC